>JAVQJG010113926.1:0-14821 GCA_036024015.1 Craterocephalus amniculus | reverse complement strand
AATGAAAATAAACTTCTTACGCTGACTCTGGGGGCATATATCAAGGGAAGAAAGGTATAACTGATTCCTTTTTGCTCAAGAGATTAGATTTTAACTTCTTGGTTTAGGTCCTAAGAAGTAACAAATAAATTATTATTTTAATTAATTATTTTGATTTGTATTTAATTGCAGAAAGTTTAAATGCAAGATATGTCAGACAAAACAATAAACTGAGGATGATAATGAGGTATGTTGATGTAATTTAAAACTTGGCAGGTGTTTGTACTCAAGATTAGATACAATATTCCTGAAGGGCCGAATGTTTGAGGAGCAAAGATGAACAGAAAGAGGATCCCCAGTCAATGTTTATGTTAAGATTGGAAGAAATTTGTTCTTTTGTTCTTTTCAAATTAATAATAGATTACAAAATACTCGAGGAATCCTCCAAAAAATCCTAATAATACATTTTATACTCATGAACTTCATAAATTATGTGTTTTTAATCTTAATGTGCACTTTGTGTGTGTTGATTTCATGAATTTTATTTTACTCTTTCTTTTTAAAAAATGAGTTGGTTTTGAAGCCACTTTGATGCCCCATTTTTATAAATGCTCCTTTGGGGCAAATAAAATGGTTTGAATGTAAAAAATTTGAATAAGCTGGATAACATGATACAGCATTAAGAACTGTCATTTATTTATAACTGATGAGCTCATTGCAAACCCATAGCAAAAAATTACCATGCAAAACAGAACCGTTTCTAATTTGATTTGCAACTGGATGGAAACTTGAATAAATTCTGATCCTGATTTCTTCAAATTATGGAAATAAACAGTGAAAGCTGATACTTTAAAACTGAAGAAATAATGTATGGATTCAGGAAAATCAACAATAACGGTGATAAATATCAATAAAAATAGCCACCACTAGATAATTTCTTGCTTGTGTATTTAATCTTTTTTTTAAACATGCAAAAAATACAAATCACCGAACAAGTGAATGACATAAAATGTTTATTATTACGTCATTTTGCAGTAGTGTACTATACTATCATCTTGTGTTATTCACCATAAACTGGCCCATGTTTGTTTAGCCCATTTATAAGTAGCATGTGGAAAGTACATTATGTCTTGTTTGCATATGAAGAGCTCAGAGAACATGTTTTTCAGTCTGTGCTTAATTACAGGGGCCAGCTTTGAAGACTCAAAGTTGATGGTTCCACAGCTTTCAAAGTCTGTGCAGGAGATAAAAAAAGAAGATTAGAAATGATGTGTTCAGATAAAACATCTCAGTTTTTCAAAGCACAGTTTTGACACGGTTAACACCTTAATAGACTGGCTGAAAAACTGGGTAGGACTTTCTGGCACTGCAATTACAGTAACTGCTGCTGCTCCAGTTCTCACTAAGACCAGGAAAGTGGATCATATAACATCAGTCCTCAGATCTTTACTCTACTTTTCTGTTTGTCAAAGAATGGACTTCAAACTTCTGCTGTTAGTTTACAAACTCTGAATGTTTAGAAACCCTGAATAGGGCCAAAATATATTCAGGATCTTCTAGTCCATTATGAACCAGATCATCAGGGTCAGGTCTACTTTCAGTTTTCAGAGTCAGAACTAAACATGGAGAGGCAGCGGTCAGTTTTTATGTTCCTCATGTTTGGAACAAACTCCCAGAAAGCTGTTTTAAATCAGGGTAAAAAACTTTTCTGTTTGCAGCGTTTTATGATGAGTGATTTTTTTCTTTCAAGGGTTTCGTTCTTTCTTTCATTTTCTTATTTTGTGATTTAACTTTTATTTTTATTTGTTTTTATGGCTTTCTGCACCCTTCTGTAATGTTTCTAGTGTTTGTATGCAAAGAACCTGAAATTGTAATGTTCATGAAATGTGCTATTCAAATAAACTTGCCTTGCCTTGCAAGTGAGGCATAGACTTACTAGATTGGATCACTTCTATACTACAAATTCTGAGTATACAATATGACTAAAAGAGTTTGAAATTTACCATGATCTGAACCAAAGATGTAGGGTTTGTGCAAGCCAGAACATTCTGCCAGGGTCTCAAACTCCTTCATCTCAGCAGCAGTAATGACAGGTCTTCTACCTGTTGAAGAGGAAACACATTCACAATGAAGTCTCTTGGTTGGATCTACATTTCATTTTTCATTTCTTAATACTACTGCGCCATATTTCTAATGCTTTCATAACACATACAATATGAGTAATATCCGTTCAACAGGAGCCTCTTAAATTCCTCTACTGGGCAGCAGCACGTTTGCAGATATCAAGCAAGCCCGAGATGGGGAGGGGACAAGCTGGTGTGCTAGCCTCACCTCCATCCTGAGAGGTGGCAGAGGCTTCAGGCTTTGCAGCCTGGGCTTGAGCAATGAAGAAATCATCCTCCTCCTCATATAAGGACATACATATATATAAGATATAAGGACATTTGAGGCTTCATCTATCCCATAGTCCAATTTGAGGACATCTTCCTCCTGCTGATGATCCGCGGCTAGGTCGAGGAACCCCAGCTGACGCTAGCCTCCAGTATCAGCACTATGTTCTCCACAAAACATTAAAACTATTTTGCATGAAAATAAGTCCTCTTTTCTTTCAAGTTAAAAAAATTTGGTTACAAGTTATTAAGTTTTGTTTGCAAATCAGTCCTCTTCTCTTGCAAATTTATTTTGTTGCGAATTTAACTGCATTTGATGGGCAGGGCCCGCGCTGGTGAATGAGACCAAAGTTTCTATTGGTTGGTTTCACCTGGCTCTTGTGACACACAGGTTTGTGTAATCTTTGAAATTTCAGCAACAAGTTGCCCTGGAGACATTTATTGGAAGGAAAGACATTTTCGCCTTGCTCCTGACTGGCTTTGGTAAGATGCTGATCTACCAGTTAGCCCCGCTGGCTACACCTATGTTATAGGAAAGAGTGCTGTGATTGGTTTAAGCATCAACCAATTGCAAACAGCAGCTTTGAGGGAGGTGGGTCAACCGTCCCTTCTGAGAAACGGTTGTCCTCAAGCTACTGGCCAGACCAATGCTCGTTTTGAAGTCGCATTAGCCAGGCTAACATTAAACATCATCATATCATAATTCATCATGTAATATACTGATGATTCTAATATTATGTTTAAGTCATATCTGGGCCATTGGGTGTTACCTATACTGTATGAAGTTATTGGAGCAGAACATTTAAACCCCTGCGACAGTGACTCTTATTGTTGCAGCAATCCTATAGTGAAATATGGTGCAAACCATGTCTACATACTGTATGGTAATGTGAGTGGACAAGATTTACAAACCTTTTTGCCCATTATTATTTACACTTATGTTGTTCTTACTGAAAAGCGCGAGAGTCATAGCTCTGAGATATCCTCTCATAACGAGGCAGTCTGGACACAAACTCTGAGTCAGCACACGACCTTCCTCCTTATCTGTTGGAAACACACAGGTTGTTCCAAAATAATACTTCTTTTTCCAAGGTCATATCATGATCATAAGTTGTCATCATGAGATGATAAACATGAAATATCATAATTTATACAATATGCAACATTACTTGGATATACTAACTTCTCAAAATTGTAAAAATATTGCAAAACATAAACTATTATAGTCCTCCAATCATTTTAAAGTGAATGGTGTAGTCATAAAACTTTCACATGGATGAAATCACATGGATCTTTTTAAATAACATTTTGTGTGTAGGTTCTAAACACCAATGCATGCAGGATATTATTTAAAAGTCTTACCACCAGATGAATCATGTGGACGCATGGTTTCATTCTCACAAAGCCCATATCTGTTGAAAAAATTATTAATAAAAAGGCAATATATGAGGTCAAGATAAAGCAATGAAATGAAACATTTAAAGGAGTTATACCTGATATTATTCTAATCTTTCTAAAAAAATTGGTTTCTACACAGTATATTATGAGGTAAAAGGGGGAAGACGGACGTACCCCTTTTAAGTCCAAAAAATGAATGACTCATTGATTGCACATATGTAGAAGCCACAATTTTTTAGTAAGCGATAGCAGCTAATTTTAAGCTTTGGCATGATGCTCTTTCTCTGCCAATGAGATTTACTTCCGTAACTTCCGGATTCCCTAGGGGAACGCTCTTACTGGCTGATCGGAATCTGGAAGTTAAAGAAGTTAATCCCATTGGCAGAGACAGAGCGTCACGGCAAAGCTAAAAAATGAGCCACTTTCCCTTACTAAAATGTTCTGGACTCGTACATATGCACAATCAGTGAGTGATTCATTTTTATGGACTTACCCCTTTTACCACATAATATACCGTGCAGAAACAATTTTTCTTAGAAAGATTAAAATGATATCAGGTATTGCTTCTTTAATCTCTCATATCAGTTTTAAGAATTTAAACGAACAGAACAATTTATGAAAACATTTATGTGAAGAAATTGGCTAACCTTTTGGAAATAAAAAAAGATTACTTACGCTTTCACATTAACATTGAAGTCGTAGTCAGTGTCGTCACTTGATCTATTTGCTGAGGTGACATTCAGACGGAAGCTTGGAACAAGTAAAGAATTAAGTGACAATTGTGCCCAGCAATTTGCTGAGGACATGCCAATTAGGTACCACACCCCAAGCACCTGGAATAAGAAATGAAGGTAATTTTTTTGTTTAATTGAGTTTGTACAGGTTTCGTAAAGTGTTGCTCAATATGTTCTAGTACCTCTTTTTCTAGAGAAGCACATTGAAAATTACAGCATTATTCATAAATGTGGAAAGCGACTTACATCTGGATTTGACTCATAATTCCATTCCAGCATTTTACACTCTAGCGATGCTGCATGGCACACCGAGATGAGACTCAGAAAAACAACAGCAACACACACAGTCTTCATGGTGCCACAGTATGAGTTCTCCTCTGGTCAGGCTTGGCTTATATTGATATTACTGACCAATTACTTCTTTTGAATTCATCCACGCCTCATCCAGCACACCAGCTGAACATTAACTCAAAACAGCATCATTTCCAGCAAGCCTTTATGTTTACTTAATGAAAGAACTGATAGGAACCCAATGTTATTTAAATACAAGGTCAGTGGGATCAGCTTTTCTTTCACATTCATATATTTTGTAGGGTCTGGTGCCCAAAAACCATTAACTTTTAGATAATTGGATACTAAAAAGGGCTTAAATCTAACCAATTCTAAGATAATCATTGATGTGTGGTGTGATTGTCTCTGAAAGGTGAACCAATGATCAATTTCAACAATTTCTAGTACATTTTGTAATTTTTTTTCTGATTGTGTGTCAACAGCTACAAAAAAAGAAACTTGGGCTGTACCAGCAGTAAACCTTCTTCAACCTCAATAAATGATAATTGAAATAAATGTCTGTTTAAAAACTGCATGTCAAATTTGTAAATGATTGACAGAGGGTTAAACAAACTGGCTCAGTCAGCTCATCTTGGTTTTATTTACATTCTGCACAAATACAAATCAAAGTGCTTCACTGAGAAAATATAAGATTGAACATTCACAAGTCTGGTATTTAAACAAAATGAATAAATATTCAAACATATTTAAACACTTATGATGAATATATAAGTCATATTTAGGCTTACACAGACTGTACATTTTACATCTCAATGTTTTTTTTATTTCTATTTTCCTTTTTTTAACCTGTCCTCTCCAGCAAAGCATTAGAACGGCAACCACAAGAAACGAACAAGAAACACACCGTACAGGAAACAATGCAATCCAACCAGACTACCAACAACACACTGTTGAAATACACCCACAACTGAGAGCATCCCAGGGAGGCAAAAGATAGATAAACTTATAACTAAATATAATAAAAGTTTCTAATGATTAATAATGAAAACAATCAAATTAAGAGAAAAAGAAAGTGTTATCTGAGAGAAATAAAGAAACAAAAAGAACAAAAACTAGAAAAGCACTGGGAGGGCGCTGACCTCTGCCAAGCCCCATTGACTTCAATATTAACGAAATTTCAAAGTGATCCAGAATCCGAATCTCTTCCGGATCTTTACCAAAATCTAATCAATTGTTCCTTGCATCATCCCCAAGCTATCCTGAAGGTTTCATCGAATAACTTTTCGAGTTATGTTGTACATAGAGTTGCAGAACAGACAGACAGACAGGTAAACGCCGGCAAAAACAACCTCCTTGGCAGAGGTAAAAATCTAAATATCTCGATTGAAACTTATGGTGCTTTTACACCTAAGGTCAGTGTGAAAGCATGTCTGACTGTAATGCGCACCACAACTAGTACGTCCTGAGGAGGTGGTCTCCAGCCGAACTCTGGTGTGAAGTAGTTCATGTCTGAAAGCAACCACAACAGTTAAAAATGTAACTATACACGCAAGTCCACAATTCTTGAAGTACCTCCTCTTATGCATACTACAAGGGAAAGTCATGGTCCCTAATAGTAGTTAACAAATACACACTATGAATTCAGGACAAAAATTGACAGTTATAGCAATCAAGTCTTTGGGGCCTGATGATCGGGGCTCGCCAGTGCTTGTGTAATGTGTAGGGGTGGAACGATTAATTGATATGTTGATTATATATTGCTATGATTCAACAGATCGATAGGTGCTTGGCAAGATCGTAGTAAAATAGATATTTATCCATCTATTATCGTTATAAAAGGTCAATATCGATTCAAGTCGATATTGAGAAATAAAACTTTGGATCGAAGCGCGGAAGATTTAATTTTTGCACTATTTTGTTGAGAAAACAGTTGAAGTTGCAGATTATTAAAATATTGTTTGCACTAACTGTACTTTCATTAAAAAATGTATAATTATTGGAAATAATGCCACAAAAGGTTTAGCCCCGGTTGATTAAATTTGGAGAGGTGAACTTAATGAAAACAAAAAAAGTTGGGAATGTATTTGCTATTAATTATTGTTTCCTGTTTTGTTTATACACATATTTTTTAATTTATACTTGAATTCCTTGCAAGAAACTAAGATTCTTCTTACAGAGACACTTCCCTGCACTGTCCAGCATCCAGGTATTTATGAAAATCACACTGGTTGAATTATTGATGATAACCTGAATCTGAAGACCTGCTGCCGTGATCCCCATCTCCAGCTCCACAGATACGTCTATGCACACCACACACACCTATCCTGCCTGCCAAATATGTATGAATAATTTTTTTTCTCACGGTAGATGCTTATTTCCTGTACCCCCTGCAGGGGGCAGTGTTTGAGTTAAGTAATGACTTAAGAGTCACCAGAAGTAATTGCCTGTATTGCAGTCATCTGTGTCAGCTCGTAGACAGAAACATGTTGGTCTGGAAGAACTTTGGCCACAGAAAGCCACCGTACACCCACAGCTGTGCTTGGCGTTTAAACGCATCAGTGCTATGCCCGTCTTTACCACTAGATTTCAGTTATACTCACACACAGTACCTCTCTAGATGTACAACCATCCATCTGAACTGTTTCCCCGTGAAGTCGGATATCCAGCTCAGAAACTGACTGGTGCATTACTGCCACCTGGTGGTCTGGAGTGTTGACCAGAATATGTTTTCAAGAGCCCGAGTGGTCAAAAACCAGTGTTCCCCTGCAACATTTTCCTCAACAAACCCTAAATGTATGTTGTTTAGATATAAAAAAGTAACCTTGCATGGACAAATTAGTTGATAGTAACTTTTATTTGGTGTTATTTTCACATCCCTGTTTAGATGACTGTGGTGGTATGTAATGTCTCTGCAGGATGATGTCTTCACCGCTTCTGATGAGTGCTCAGATCAGTTCAGTCTCTAAGTGGTGCAAATATTAGCCCATGAAAAAGTATATGCTCTGTGCGATCATTCATCAAATACAACGACGTAGCGTGACTCCTGTGGGCTGACTGCTACCATGATGATGTTGTTGTTTATCTCTCGTCCTCCAGCTCCAGCTGAGGAGCAGACTCCCTGTCGGCAAACACAGAAATATATCTGTCATCTATCCTAATGTCTTTCAAACATCACCTTTCATTTTTCTCCCCAGTGTACGCACACATGCACCCACAAACATGTAGAGGTTGCCATGGAGATTTGCGTGCTGTCTGAGGGTTGCCATGGCACCAGTGTTTACCAGGAGCAGAGTATTTTGTTGGCTCTGCCTCCTGCCGCCGCTGAAGCGAATGAACGGGTTTGTTGGTGTCCGTCCGTCTGTTTCCTGACTCCTGACAGGGATCATAATGACGGACATGGAGAAGATGAGAATGAGGGCGAGGGGAATGGAGAGAAAGGGGCGTTACTGAGATGATCTGCTGATTTGAAAACAACGCTGATGAGTAGACAGGCATGTGCTGAGCAGGGTGATGGGTTTCCATTTCAGCCCTGCAACAAAAAAGCCTGAATCTCTTTTTCTTAAATGGGGTGGACACTAAAAAGGCAAGTCAGAGAATCCTGCAGAGAGAAGAGAAATCCTCTGAATAACCAGCAGGTTGTCACTCCTCATCTTCAGATAATGACTTAAAACACTTCCTCTCTTCTTGGTGTCACACTCAAACTCTGTGATATTTTATTCTGTTTGTCACTTAGTTCACCCCAAAGCCTGACTTGCACTTCATCCTAATGAAGGAAATGCACAGAAGACTATCAGACTATCCAGAAAAATAAGTGTGATAGGAGGAGTCAGATGGAGGAATTCAGTTCTGTTGCTTGCAGATGATAAAAGGCAGAGTTGCTGTAGCTTGGCCTCCAGTGTAATTCTGATGAAATGCTCTTATCTCTGGCAAACCAATCCTCCTTGAAACCAAGGAGGTTTCAAACCTTTGAGGTTTCCTAGGAGACAAACGGCTAACGTCACCCACGGAGTGGTTTTTTGATGTAGCAAAGAAAGGAAAAAGGCTACTGTCACGGATCTGCAGCGGCAGTGTTTTACTGGGAGGATCTGACAGAAGCTCCCAGTAAAAGTGATCAATTCTGTCCATCGCAAGAGGTACGATTTCAATCTACTTTCACAACATGTTCAGCAATACAACAGTGGTGCTTTTATGGTCCATAAAGTCTCAAACGGATCCTGCAGTTTAATGAAATACAATTTAGCTGCTGCAGTTTCAAGGTTTGGAAGAAAATCTGCTTAAAGAATCAAAGAAATATAATGCAACCCTAAGCCAAACAAACAGGTTGGAGAGATAAAATTACCATAAAACAGTCAAAGGAAATCCACATTTATGCTGGAGAGCGTCCCAGCAAAGAGGAGCGACGCCTCCAGCTGTAAATGCTGAATAATGAGAACACGGAAAAGATGCAACAAGATATGCAACAAACATGCTTCACTTCAAGGCTGACAACCTGCACAACCATCACATCAAACACTGCTTCCAGTTTGATCAGATCAGGGTGTGTGGTTGCCATCGGGCTTTTTCCCCAGCAGTTAAGTCCTATTTGTGCACAGCTTTTTAAAAAGTTTATGGGATTCACAAAAGCATTCATCTGGGATTTCCTCTAAGGTAAGAACTGGGGATGCACAACATAACACAACACAACATTATTACATAACACAACATCATAACTTAATATATAGGTCAGAACAGCAGTGCTACCTCTGCAGGTGGAAGTGGGGCGCTTACAGGTGTCACAGAAGGGGACAGGTTTTATGTTTTGTGACTGAAGGGTCACTGTTTGGTTTAAATGAATCACGGTCCTTTTCCAGGAAAAGTCAGGCCCAAAGAAGTGAAAGTTCACAATACTCCAAATGTACAAGTAAACCAACTGTGGTTCACTATGAAACAGGGGTCTGGTGTGAAAGCAAACGGACCATCAGACAGAAAGTGACATCGTAGGTAAACATGGTGGATAGCTTGCTGCCTCTCCTGCTGCTCAAGGATTCTTCTTAGAAGCTCGTCAGCTTTAACCACCAAGACCGCATGAATCTATTGAACGAGCCATGTTTGTTCCTTTTTGTCTTTATTGTTGGACAGTGGTGGTTTTGGGGAATATCGCCCCGGTGAGCGGTTGTTATAACTGTGTGATGTTCAGACAGTTTGGTCCAAAAGAAACCAAATTAAGATTTATTTACTTTTTTAATCACCACCCTTTTGAGCGGAGAATTGGGATGGTGAATACCCTAACCCTAACCCGAGCTAAAAGGGAATAACTGTTATTTTAATATTTTGTTACAATGTTTTTTTACATTGTTTACAAAAATACGTAAGATTTAGATTTCTGTTGCCCAGCCCTAACACAAACCATCAATCAATGCAAATGTGAATTGTCTTGTACATGTTAGTCAGTAAGTGAAAATCTTCTCCGTTCCCCCACATGTTGGTTTCAGCCTCCAAAACTGGTCAATAGACACACAAATGTATAGAAAATGTGTGCTTATTAAAAAACCTGTGTTGTGTGCACGGTTAGCATAACATCTGAGACTGATCCACGCTGCAGCCGTGTGTGTGCAGGGGGAGGTTCTGCTTTGCTGAGGGGGTGCGGGGTGGGGGTGGGGGGGGGGGTGACTAGTGCCGGGTAAACAGAGCGCCTCGGTCTCGCTGCCAGGTTTCGATCGTGCTCACCATTCTCATCAGAGAACAAACAGGTTTCTGTTCTCCTCGTGTCGACAGAGGCCAACCTCAGCTGCAGATTCAGCACACGAACAGATGCAACTCTTTGTTCATGCATGTCGTCCCAAAACTCAGCAGGGAAGAGACAGACTATTTAACTTAAAGTTTCCCTGAACAGGAGAAACATGCTGCTCAAAGAAAAAACATCTAAAATGACAGTCTGATGGAGCAGCTTTGGCTCCTGCACCACACAGAAATCCTTCAATAATGTCTGAGCAGGAAGTCAGAAACACTTCAGCTGATCCAGCTGCAGAGCAGGTCTGTGGTGGACATTTTCTTTTCTCTTTCTCCAGCTTATCTGCTAAATGAGCTCTTTTCCAGGAATGTGCAAAATAAAAATGAGTCAGAAACCTGGAGTTTTAAGGCCGGAAAGTGCTCTGGCTTTAAAGTATAGATTGCATTTTGTTATTTAAATGTTTAGAGTACAAACAAATGTAATAAAGCTTGGGTTTTACTGTAACATAAAATAATTAGTTCAGATACAAGATATCAGTCCACAGTAGTAAAATGGACTGGTATCAAAATCTGATTTAAGATGAGAAACTCTCTAATAACCAAATAAACTATTCCAACCTAAAAAAAAATTCAGGGTGTTGCGATAATGTAAACTTGCTCGGCACAACATAGCAGCCAGACCTTCGTTCTGCTTGCTACAATGCTGGACAAGACAAGTCGGTCCCTTTCAGACACCGATATGACGGCTGTCTCCAGTAAGTAATAATGCCGCTTCAGTGAGTCATGCAATACAGTCATAATGAATATCTATAAATGAACATTCATACACTGTTATAACCAAACTTTCTTTTGTGATAAACAGGACAAAAATATTTTTACAGAAAATTCACATTAAGGAAAATTGAAAAGCAGACTACATGAATGATTTTGAACAAGATATAACAATGCATTAAATGATTAAAATGTAAAATATGATTAAGAAATAAAAAAGCATCACTGTTTGTGTCTATGGAAGTAAATCACTGCAGAAAACATGTGGTACTCCTTAATCCGTGCATGAAAGGGTTAAGTGGTTATTCAGAGTGCTGTTTGCATTTGGGATCAATATAAATCGATCTCAGCCATATGGTGAATATAAAGCTGCATTGTTACATCCCTATAAACGCTTCTAATAATAAAGTGGACATCTTAACAGTCTCACAGCACATTACAGACCTTTTTTCTCACATGATGGTTTACATTTGAAGGTAAACTTTCCACTTTGCAGTGTTTCACAGTTAACAAGAAGAATCAGACAAAATAGGATGTTTCTGAAAGCTGTTCATCTCACCTCCAGCACAAGATTAGATCTATAGCTCTCAGCAGAAAGATGAAAGGCGCGCGGCTGCTTTCCAGAGCCAGACGCAAGAAAATAAATCCATTAGGTGTCTCCGAGGGTCTGAGGCTGAGTGGCTCATTCAGACACTGACCTTTTCTGCTGATAGCTGCCACGGAGAAATGACAGCTCAATGACAAAAAGAACGACTCCTATAACCCGGAGCAGCTCCACAGCTGTCAGGGATGTCAGGCTGTGGCCTCACACTCAGCAGCCCTCACACTGACATCTAGGCTGCTGATGTTGACGCAAGGAGCCGTCGCCCCTCATGAAAAACAGAACATCACACTCGTGGTTGGAGTCACTCATTTCACTCCTCTGTCTTCAGCTGGGAGGAAAATAAATTAAAATTCACATTAAAGAAAACTCAATGGCTGTCAAGACTCCCTCCGACTAAGCTGTCTTGTAAAAGGAAATTGGTGGTTTCATGTGCTTGTCTGAAGCAGTTCGGTACACAGTGGAAGTTTGCGGCACTCAGTGACTGTGAACGTTTCCTTAAGGCTGTTTTTCCTGGTCTGGGTTTCTTCGTTTCCGTGCTGAGCTGAGATGGATCACAAGATGACTGTCCTCTCAGCTCTGACATTTACAGGCCTCTCCATTACGGCCCAGTAAAAGTGAACAAATAGATTACTGAGGAGCAGGCAGCAAGTCTGACCAATGAGAGAGCAGCGCTCATAGGCGATGAACCGTGTTGCTACTCAGAGTGAAATTCACCCACTAAATTGGTCTGCTGGTCATCTCACTATTATACTCTAAAACAGTAAATTGGGGGGAGTGAGGAACTACTGTTTTGCCGACTCTGTGGACTGGAGAGTGGACCAGAACGTTTCCAAGAGCCACTCATTTATACTGATCATCAATGAGAAGAACAGCTGCTGAATTACGGTGAGTTTGATTCGTACTCAGAAGTCCGTCCGTCTTCCCCCGCTTATCCTGTCATGATCCCTGTTTTTCTTCAGCATTTTGTGGTTCATGTCTTGTGCTTAAAGTGTTTTTTATTTGATCGCTCACCCCTGTCTCTGTTTCAGGTGTCTGCTTGCCCCGCACAGCCTTCGCCCTGATTGTTCACATCTGATTGTTTTCACCTCGTTACTGCCTACATATATTCTCCCCTGTGTCTCTGTCTCGTTGCTATGTCATCGTATTCTTTTTGTTCCAGCCATACTATTACCGTGGCCACAGTTGTTTCACAGGACCCTGCCTACCTAAATACTTTTAGATTTAGCCCCGCGGACTGTTGCTGATTTGAACTGCCTCTCTGAACACTGACCAACTTTCTGACTAATAAACCTTGTTTTTTCAATGCTGGATCTGTTTCGCGCATTTGAGTCCCTGCTCTGAGTATCCGGGGTCGGGTCGCTGGGGCAGCAGCC
This sequence comes from Craterocephalus amniculus, assembly GCA_036024015.1. Taxonomy (NCBI): domain Eukaryota; kingdom Metazoa; phylum Chordata; class Actinopteri; order Atheriniformes; family Atherinidae; genus Craterocephalus; species Craterocephalus amniculus. The sequence continues at coordinate 1,572 of JAVQJG010113926.1, read as the reverse complement.
TAAGCAGGGAAGCCCAGACTTTTCTCTACCTGGCAACATCAGCAGCTAATCCGGGGGGATCCCAAAGCGCTCCCAGGCCAACCCAAGACATATAATCCCTCCAGCCTGTCCTAGGGCTACCCCGAGGTCTAATCCCGGTGCGATTTGCGTCCAGGAGGCATTTGAAGTAGGCTGCTCAGAAGTCCTTTTTACAAATTCCTAGTCAGAAATACAACAAGAATGCCTTTTGAATTCAGATATCTGAAGTCGGAAGTCTCCCTGGCTCTGCTTGCATCCATTAAAGATGGCTTCTAGCTCCCATATCCGGCTTCCAACCTCTGAGTCAAATTAAATGCACCATAACCATGTGAACATGACAGAAATCATATATAAATATATAGCTACACCCAGCGGCGGTGGGACCTGGGAATGTATATTCCTGCAAAGCGGGGAAGGGCAGCAAAGGTTTGAGAACCTCTGCTTTAACATGTAATATGGATGCATTTTCTCTCTGTTCTTTGACATTCCTTCCATTAATCTGACGGCATCGTCTCACAGTGAGCATCTGGCTGTGTTAATCCCAGCTGTGAGCAGGTGTTAATACACGAGCGGACCTTCACTTCCACAGCAACACTTTCAAGATGGTGTTGTTGTGTGAAGAAGAAAAGCGACAACAGGACTCACAGGAGGCAGACAGAGAGTAAACAAGCTGTTTTATTGCTTCTGGAAGCTGCTGCTGAGGCAGGATAACCAAGACTGTCCATTGGCTAGAAAAAGGTTTCCAAGAATCAAAGCTGACGACATGACAGCATCACACAGCTGCTGCATCCATGATGAGAATCTCCCGTTCCACCACATCCCAAAGCTGGAATCATGGACTGAGATGTGGTGGCTGTGGAGCCGTTGGAGTCCAGAGAACTCGTGGATCTGAGCTGTGTGACATGGAGCATCATCCTGCTGGAAGCAGCATCAGAAGATGCTCCACTGGGCTCAGAAATCAAAGCAAATTATTTATGTTTAGAAACACTTTTCATGCAGAAGCAACACAAACACTTACCTGAGTTGTCCACTCCCATCCAGTAATGCCACGGTGATCACCCTGATCAGGTGGCTGCAGGTCAATGGGCCTGAAGCTGAAGCGACATTTATGGCCTTCATGCAGCACAAAGCTAAACAGCTGCCAGTGGATCGATATGTGCAGTGATGCTTTCTCTCCGTTTTGCATATGGTCGGGGGCTAGAGCCCTTCTCCCCTCCATCCTCTTTCCTTCTCATTATTTACTGCAATAAAACAAACAGACAATAAAGAAATAAAAGTCTTCAGTATGAGCAGCAGCTGAAGGTTTCCCCATCACTCAGTGATGATGATGAAGACGGCGTTCCCAGGGAAGGATAAGCTGGTGACTATAGGCTCAGTGGGGTGAAACAAACGTTAGACGTAATAAAACATCTATGTGAGAGTGACTGACTGGTAACCTTTAAAGCGGATCAATGCAAGTCTGGGTATGTTTACCATGCAGTGCGCACCCCAAAGCTGTAGGGGGAGCTCCAGAGCGAGAAAATAGGCGACAGACGAAGAAGAATGTTGTAAACA
>JAVQJG010113922.1:0-12152 GCA_036024015.1 Craterocephalus amniculus | reverse complement strand
GTTGATAACCAGCTTCGTAGTACCGTAAATCAAGATCGCAGATGTCTAGTTAAGTCAACCCAGGTAACAGAGAGAAATCCCGGGTATGTTAACCCAGCTTCGTAGTACAGGCCCCTGGTCTCTTACCCGGTTCATGAAGTTAGCATGTATTGCTAACTAGCATGGGCTGTGGGAGACATGGAAGTATGGAAAGCCAAAGAGAAAAGCTTGTGAGCATCCAAGAATGTGTGTGAATTATTAAACAAAGACTGGGTTTGGGGAAGATTTGATGGATCCAGTCTGATTCATGGAGGTTTCAGGGAATGTAGGAAGCAACAGCAAGGGCAGGTCTGAGTATTGACGGCAAGTGATGCTTTTAACCGGTCTATAAGATATGATGGAATGAGGCATGCATTTAAAGGGGTTTTGGGTGCAACAAAATGTCACAAAGAGATGAAAACATTTCTTGTGACTCATAATTGTGAATCTGAGATGCAGCACAAACAGAGCTGACCTGAACGTCACAGCCGAGCCAGCTTCATGCATGCTGACTGCACTGCAGCACAATGCAGTTCACATTTTCATGAAAGCTTGAAAGAGAGCGCTGCAGCAGATGGGCGAGTCATCCACTTGATGCAAACAGGGTTATTTATAATGTTGTAGAATACAAATTCACACAAAAATGCTGCCCCTGAGAAAATGAAGAAATGTGGTGTAAAGCAGGGAAAAATCACGCGCTCGCTCAAAGATGTGTCATGCTGTAGACAAGAGACATCTTCTCTGTGCAGGGAGAGAGGAGCGAGTTGCAGCTTCCAAAATAAACCAAGCAAGAAAAAAGCTGCTTTCACATGACCTCAGTGAGCGCCAAGCAGATTTACCGCCATCTGTTTGTAGCTCTGACAATGATAGGAACTGAGTTTTTAATATAGCAAAAGAGGCCAGGCAGCGCAGTGGCAACCAAATGAGAAGCAGTGCGAACATGTCTGTTCATATTACACTGAGCCGGGACGGCTTTATGCTCCACTACAAGCGTGTCAGCCTTTCTGTGGGTTCATAAAGAAGGAGGAGTGGGAGAGGAGATGTGTTAGGAGTGAGTCTGTGTGAAGAGAGCAAAAGAGAGGACACATTCTTCATCCACGGGAGTGTGGGAAGGTGGAAGATGAGAAAGATAGGGAAGCCATCTCCCAGAGCAGAAACGACAAACATATTCTGCCTAATACAGCCCTTCATATTGCCAACTCTACGAGAGTTAACTTCCCAAAAACAAACAAGTTTCACATGATACCTTTTTGTTCCTAACCTGTTCTCAGTAATCAGGACGACAGTCATTCTGCATGTTTGTACTAACAAGCTACCCGAGGACCTACATACACATCATGATATTGGATCATGTTGAAACAACAATGCTTCAGAAGAAGTGTGTGAAAAAATCTAAATGTTCCACCCTCAGGCCTCTGAAGAGGCTAATCTGGTCATTAAGAAGCAGGTTACGTCCCTTTGAGCCAGAGTGGGACGGACTGAGCAGCTGGTAGGTCAAAGTAAAAACATCTGAGGAAATATCAAGTTATTTTAATCAATATTTCAAATGATGTTTTTAGAAAAAGAGGTTTTCTGATGATTATTTTTCTCTTTAGCTTTTTTCTTTCAAATTTCCTTGTTTTACTGTATCTTCTGCAAAACATTTGCAACGTTTTATTTTCCAGTATGCATCAGTTAAGGTTTTTTTTCTCAGCAATTGTTCTGTATTTTGCAGACGGTGTGAAATGTTTCTTCCTCAAGCACCAAAACTGAATGACCTTCATGTCTCAGTATGAACAAATTCAACCTTAAAACATGATGGAAAGACTGTAAAATGGAGATCATTCAGATTATACAGTCAACTTAATGCATTCCATCATATTTGGTTTTTAAATTGTTTTACTTGATGATTTTTTTGAAAATGCTGAACAATAACTTTCCTTTTTCCAGCGACAAACCAAATAACTGAACAACCAGTTACTGACCTCATTCTTTCTTTATTGGTATTGCACCAATTCACAACAACTTTACAGTTAAGTCTGTTCATAATAAATAACGGCCAACAGGAAGCCAACAGATTGCATCCAGGAGCTGAGCTGGAGAGGATCTTCCATGTGGCTCTAATGTCTGCTCTGTAACATCCTTCTCAACCGCTCATATCAGACGATAGATGCTGTAATTACCTTGGAGGCTGTGATTGGACAAAGTGTCCAGCGTACGTGTCTTCATTGTATGTGTCAATGTTATATATGCGAGCTGTGTTAGCATCCAGGGGTTATCTCTCACAGTTTACCTTGTTATCACTCATAGGTGTGTATGCAGGGGGTTCACAGTTAGGAGTGAGAGCTGCATCCAGCGGATGGTGTGGCTGGGATCGTGTTTTGGTAACGATCCGAGTCTGGTGTGGTGGCTTACTCTGAGTTTCTGCAGGAGCTGCAGAGAAAGCTCATGTAGCAGATGTTAGTGGTGAAATGATGAGTTTATGATCCGTGCTGTTCAGTCCAGGGCTCTGTTAAAAAACTGGCTGGTTAACCGGCACATTTGTTTCTATTGCAGACAAAAATGTCAGCATCTAGAAGACAGGCTGTTGTTTTCTGCTGACAATCTGACAGAAATAAATGGATTTGTTAGTTTTTGTTGAATGACTTTTTTTCTTTTGAGTATTTATGAAGTGTTTCTGTTCACAAACACCTGAATCTGTTTACTGAAGCATCAGATTTTTGTTTTTTTTGCAGTGAAAATTATGAAGGAATCTTGCATAATTTATTTATTTACTCATTTCTTTGTGTTCCCCAGCCATCTAACTCTGTCAATGTTCTTCCAGATTGGGCGGTCAGCAGTTAGAATCAAAGAGCTGATAAATCTTCAGGGAAAAGCAGAATTGGAGATCATTCTTGTGACTCTTGACATCATTTGCAAAGCTGAAACACATCAATAGTTTTTTGTCTACAATAAGAATAAAGACAAGCGTTTAGGACTCAGTTAATTGCCGCGCTGCAGTGAGCATATGGTCTGGGAGCAAAGTGCTGAACGTTATACATCATCAGCAGCAGCCTGAGACGCATACAAAAACATTTTTATTATGTCAGGCAGAGGACGATTAATAGGGTGATGTTTTTTTACTGTAATTGACCCAGTTAATGAGACCCTTGTTTTGTGGTTTCCTCCCCCATAACCAACTGTGATGGTGCTCAACACAAGTGCCAAAAAGTCCCATCTCTGCCAAATGAAATTGGCTTATTAATTCCAATTATACTGATCATTGAACACTCAAATGAAAAATGAAGACGTTTCAACTTGACTAATTGGCCCCAGGAGTGAGCGTATGTTTGTGTCTGTGAGCCCGATGTATGTGTGTAGATGTTTATATAGGGTGTTTATGTGTGTGTGGATGAGAGAAATACTGTAGGAGAGAAAAGGAAGTTGAGGAAGAAATGAAACAAAACAAAGTACTGTGACTTTAGCTTCAGCTGATTCTGTGTTTTTCTTGCTTTGTTTCCCACACCCACCCACACACACACACACACACACACACACACACCAATCCAACTATTCAATAAAACATGAAGTCAGTGTCACAGGTGTGGCGCAGGTGGGACAGGGGGCGATCCATTAGAGTCCAGGTCATGAGTTTGAACGCCCAGCTGCTCTTTTCTTCTGAGCCGATGGCGACCTTCAGAAAGATGCTGAAAAGGAAATCACAAAAAAAAGAAAAAGTCTTTGATTGTGTTCTTGTGGCTTTAAATTTAAACATTTCCAGCATGATTCAGGGAGTCTGGAGAGCTCGGCCTGTTTGAGTCAGAATAAAAACAACTGATGAGTTCTGGGTGAACAGGAGCTTAAACACAATGCAGAACTATCATCCAGTGTTTATTACATCCTGATTTTCCATCAGATAACATTTATTATTCTTGTTTGTTAAAGATAAACATGAATTTTAAGCTGCATTGGCTGGATGAAACTGAACTCTCATAACAGAACAAAAACCAAACTGAGGTGATTGTTTTTTACTTGAAAAATGAAAGGTCACCGCTGAGCTTCGTTCTGTACGTCTAAAAGCCACCAACCAGGCCAGAAATCTGCCTGTAGTCATGGGCTCAGACATAAATGCTGGAAAACAGGGAATCACAAAGTCTGCCTTCTGTCACCTTAAGAATATAACAAGGTTAGAAGATCGGTTGTCTCAGCAGGACCTGGAAAACTGGTCCAGATTTTTTTTTGACTATTGTAGCTTATTCAGAACTTTGCTGCTAAGACCACGGAATAGACCACACCAGTCCAGCTCTGAGGTCCACACTGACTTCCTGTCTGTCGCAGGATAGACTTTACAGTTCTGGTGCAGGTCTATAAAATTCTGAATGGTTTCGGATCCTTTGACCCAGTAAAAACCCAGTAGACCCCTCAGGTCATGGATCCGGTGTCTTATCAGTTCCCAGAGGCAGAGGCAGACATGAATACCATGGTTTGTACTAAGTCAGCGTTTTTATTCATTTATCCTTTTCTACGCATGTGTATTTTACCTGTTTATAGCTAAGGTCTTTATTTCCTTGAGAGCAGCATACATACATATATACAGTATATATATAAAATTTCTAGCAAGCCTGAACCAAGAATCTTTTTTCATAAAGATTAAAAAAGAAGAATAATTGAGCACTCATGAGACCAATTAGTTCTCTCAGGTGGTTTAGTAAAGACTTGATCCTGCAGTGATAGGCGGCCATGACAGCGAGGCCACTCAGCACAGATGATAGACCCCACAGCAAGAAACACCACAGAGAGGCCATTCACACGGCCGAGAGGCAGGGAAAGTGTGGAGATGCTTATTTAGGTTTGGGGCAGGGACACAAAGTGAACTGCTCGGAAATGACACACATCCACATGTGCACACAGGTAAATATACACATCCAGAATATATACAAACCAAGAGCTATTACGGCTGAGCTGCTGCAGTGTTCAGGCTGGTGGCTGCAGAAAGAGGCAACTGTTTGAATTCTGTGTGACATGTGGACACCAGGGGTGGGGGATGGGCCTGAGAGGGAGAGCTCACATGATATGATAACCCATCTGAAATTATGGGATGGTTTGTGTTTGTGCTAAAAAAAAAAGTCTAATCAACAATGAACCAGCTTCACGGTGAGTTCCTCATCTTCTGGGCCAGCGTGTTACTGGTTTAAACACGAATCCCGCTGGATGTTCCACGGCCATGATGGTCAAGTGTCACATTAGTAGAGCGTCACATGTATGAAGTAAATTAATTTTTCTTACATGTCAGATAGACGGAGGCAGCAGGGAGCACGACTGCGGTTGTTAGCTCATTATCTCCGGGTTAGCTTGGTTTGCTCTCAGCTACGGGCAGCTCGGAGTTTGATGTTGACCTCCTCTTCGCCCATTTTTGTACCTTCTAGGAGTGAGGAGACGAGTGGCCCTGCCAAGATGGCGACGGTGGGAGTCTCCTAATGAGCTTCAAATCAGAATGGGAGGGGCTGTCCAAATATCATAGTCAGTGGTTCTGCTGCTATAGGTAGATACTGCTGGGGAACATCCCATGATGCACTGGGCTCAGCTCTGACCTCTCCGGGCCCAACCAGTCCAGGGAGATGGTTGTTCTTCCTGGTTCTGATGGAACCTCCGGATTGAATCAAAGATATTTGATGTAAACCGTTGGTTTCCTTGCTCGTTATTTTATAGATTGGTTCATATAAACACAGTTATAAAGTGGATTGTGGAGTGATTTCATTTTACTGAATTAGTACTGGACCACAATGAAATGGCCGGAATTTGATTGTGTGTTTGATAGTATCCTCAGAGGACTTTTTCCTGAACTGCTGGCGTGTAATATCAAGATATATTAAACACAGGTAGACTTCTCTTCCTTAGATCACTTTCCAGTCATGAAACCACTCGCACCTTGCCAAGTCCAGCGTCTGCGTTGGGGAAGTGTAACATACTGCCATATTTCCATGTTCACAGTTTGGCTGGTGACAAATGCAACTGTAAAAAGTTTTGTTTGCTTTCTTTTTCTTGTAGATGATGATGAGAAGCTTCTTGTTTTTATGCAACTCCCTGTAAGTTTCCTCTGGTGTCTGTGCCTAGATCATGTCCAGCACGTTGGGTTGCCTTGTGCGACATATGCTTTATAAATAAATTTGCTTTGCCTTAACAAGATTAGCACCAGCACAATCTTGGTTGCGTACTGCTGTTGCCATGGAAACAAAAGAGTTAACAGAGCATGTTGTGATGCAAGCCTCACACATGACAGCACACACTCTGATGCTGTGAGGTAAAACCAGAATTCCCGTCCATAAATAACCAGCACAGCCGGATGATCAGAAAATCTTCCCCTGGAAGGCGTTTCCCCAAAAGCTGATAACTGGATTTGCACAAAGATAACAGGCGCAAACACACATCTGTCTGCATCTGTCCAAACACCTGTGTACATCTGGACAATGTCAGACTATGTCTGCGACCGTGCTCCTGCGCCAGACATCCAATCCTTTAGGGGGCACCAGCGCAAAAAAAACCCTGACACTGTGATCTGAGGCTGTCTTATTGATTGTGGTGTTATCATGAAAAGTGGAAGTCCTGAAGCTGCGGTAGAAGTGAACTCTACCACTTCTGTTTCATTATATTCAGTTTTTTTTCATTTTGCTTTTAAATGATGTGAAAATGTTTCTGTTTTGTGTCTTTGCTCTCAGGCATCTGCTGTGCCTCATTTATCTCCCTCCTCCAACACTCAGTTTAGAAAATAATTGGCAACTTTGATAGACAGCGTGGATAATAAACATTGCTGGAACAATGATGAGGATCTTCCGCCACTACCATTAATATAATGATTCTGTTGTTCTTACAGCCTCAGACATATAATCTTAAAGTCTCATACAGTATGTGGGTGTGTAGAATATGATTATATGCTTTCATTATACACATAAATAAAGGAGAGAGACAGACAGTACAAGAAGGGGAGAGGGATGAGGAGGAGGTCAGACTATGCAGGATGTTGAACGATGATGGAAATATCAAACAACAGTAACACTCCTAAACAAAGAAAAGGGGGAAATAAAACAAAAAATGCACAAAGAAAGCAAATTGACATGTTATTGGTAAATAGGAGACAGCAAAGAAAAGACAGAGGGAAAGGGAGGAAGAGGAGGGAAGGCATTAAGGAAGCAGTAATCCACTCGTCACATGCAGAGATGTCAACCAAAGAGACTTCTCCACACAGCGAGGGATAAATCCATTTATTCTGGTAATAGCTGCTCTTATCAGCCACTGACTCGGTGCAAATGCACAGCGTCTTTGTCTCAGCACTAAAACTACTGCTCACACTCAGGAGAACAACTCAGCTCAAACTCTTTTAACACGGGGCACTGGTTTAAGTCACTGGTTTTTGACCCTGTTTATCATCATCACTCAACACTAAGTTTGACCTGGAACAACACAATACCGTGAAACTGAAAGCAGTAAGTTCTGGTTTAGATGTAGGAAACATAAGAAATACAACCCCTGACCCTTCGGTATGTGTTGCCAACAGCAACCAAGAATGCATTAAGAGTGGATGTGTGGCAGGATACGGACGTGGAATGTGACAGTCGTTCATGTGATATCAAAAGAAATTTTCACTGTCACTGGGAGGCAGGCAGACTCCGGTCAGATCCCATCAGCAGCCACATAACCAAATTCAGCACAATGTTGATTATACAATAGAAACAAACATCCTTACTCAAAACACTGAAGCCACACAAAACGCTTTGTGTGTTAGACGAAAGCTACAACGGAAGATAAATGATTCATTTCTGCCGGAGTAACTGATGCTAAGAGCGAGGAGAGGCTTTGTCCTGCAGAAGAGTTTTCACAGCTTGACCACGAGCATCAGACTTTGCAAACTAAACCTCCAGACTGCAGAACTTAATACGAGCAGACAGGTGAGTGTACACGGAAAATACCCCCCCTGGCTCTGCCGTCTGCCTGTCTGTCTCCACACACACAAACAGGTCAGATTATAGCTGATCTGAAATAACAAACTCTGCCTCAGACTGCTGAATAGGAGTCTTCTTTTTTTACTTTTCTTTTAGTTCTTCCAGTTTGTTTGGTCAGGCCAGCAAATAATCACAAAGGGCACTGTGTAAGCTGGAGGGAGCGTGCTTCAGCTTTATGCTAATCTGCCAACTCTGGTGGTGTAGTGACCCAAGCTCTTTATGAACTGTGGACTGTGCTGAGTTTCTAAGATGGAAAACAGTCTCACTTGATTGCATTCAGCGTGAGTCGTGTCAGGAATACACTCTGAGAGCTGAAATTAGGAGGTCAGAGGCAAAGCTAAAGACACGCAGTGTAACAAAACTGGAAAGATACATATTTAGCAAGAGGATCAGAGGGGTTGTTCCCAGAAGAGTTATACAAAACATGTGATTAGATACAAATTTCCTTCACTTTTGTGACACAGTTTGTTCAGCTAATTCGAGCCTGCACTTGTCTGGGTGAGTTTATTGTAGTGTATGTTAGACCATATTTATTATGACCTTTAGTAACCCAACTATGACATAAAGGTTGCATGAAATTGTCATGTAGTGTAACCACCTCATCTGGACTGTGACAGCAACCTGGTGGCAAGCAGAAGTTAATGGACGCCTGAATTATCAGCACCTGTAAGAGGGACATTGTTTTATCATAGTTCTTATATATGCATCTAATTTATCTCTTGCTTGTATTGTAGAGCTTCTGTTACAATGTTCCTAGGGCTATGTCTACCATTCATTACCATGTGACAAAGTGGGAACTTTCATATTGTATTCTGCACAGTTTTGAGAAAAGTTTGTACCACAAAGTGATGCAAAATGTCTCAGAAACATGAATCAAATATGATACGTTTGGCTTTATAGGGTTAGCTGTATTAAGAGAAAATGGACTGGATTGGATATTTTCCAAAGTACCACTGTATGTTGTGCCTCGGCATTCTGGGATAGTAGCCTGGACAGAAGTCCACCACTCATGGGCCGTTTCTCAGTGTTTGTACTTTTGGATTGTGCTCAGCTAAGGTCCAACTACAGTTCCAATACAGAGAACACATCAACTCAAGTACGCTCCAGATTCTCAGAAGTGGGCTTTTATCGTGAATGCATCAGTGGTGACTTCCGTGGACTTCTGGCAGCCTGCTATCCCATAATGCACTGCAGCACAACATTAATCATGTTTGAAAGATGGCGGAGATATGACAAACATATAATGCTTGAATAATAAATTTTTCTACTGTTTTAGCTTTGGAAATACTCAATAATGAGATGTTGGGGAAAAACCGTAAAAAAGTTGACATGCATACTGCTAGCATACTGTAAGGACACTCCCCCATTCTTGCTCAGTGTAGCCATATCTCCCTCCTTAGACTCATTCTCAGCTACCAAATAAAATAAACCAACCATAAATGTGAGTCCAGTTGGTTCACTTTTTTGCCAGTTGTCCTAAAAACAGTTGTTTTTTTCCTTCAAATAGTTCTGTTTGTTGTTCTCAGAGCAACTTCTTTAACCTAACGTAAGCTTCAGTTCTAAATGCCTAATATATGTACTCACCTCTTTCCGTCCTCAGAAGTCTGTACTTCTATTATAAATAAAAAGAAAAGGGGGTTGTGAGCATTAAACCTACTAACAAACTCTTCATCAGAAGCATTTATTTACAGGTGGTGTTTGACAATAAAAGGTAAAAATAAGTGCAACATCTAAAAATATGCTTTATCCAACAGGCTCTACAAGACAAACAAAACAGAACAGGTGGAGACATACTGTGAGGTCAAACCAGAAGCGTCAAAAGTGGCAGGGATGCCTGAGGCTGCACAAGAAAGAGGGCAGCTTCCAAAGCAGCAAAATCACCATCTAATTCACAAGCCAACTGACATCTTAATGCGTAATGAGATGTTGCAGCTGAGACGTGGTGTGGAGGCACATTTGCACCCGTGTACGTGTTCCATGGACTTAAAGAAAAACTGGAAAACATCATCTTGTGGTAAAAGAGTGTTTTCCCTTTTTGGGAGATAGGGGAAAATGGGGTGATGCATTAGCAAATGAAATTAATTCCAGCTCATAATTGTTATTGTATCATTAACATGGTCTGCGGTGGCTATAAATATGCACATTTACCCTTAGAATGAGAATCATCATAGATGTGGATGACATGGCTGTGATGTGCTGCTGCATGGACACCGAGAAGATGCCATCGCCGGGTGTGAGATTCTCCGGCGTCGTGAGGAGCTCGATGAATTTCATGGGTTGGTGTTAGAGCAGCGGCTGGACAGACAGCAGTTACAGCTCTACTGCAGGTTGGACGTCCAGCAGTTTGGCAGTTGCTGGTGAAGATCGGGCCGCTAATCACCATGCAAAGGACCAACTACCACCATCCCATCTTCCCCATCAGAGCAATCTGCCTCCGTTTCCAGGCAACCGGTGACTCGTACCACACACACTCATGGTGCCGACAGCAACTGTGTATGCGTGTGTGAGCAATGTGAGCTACATCGTAGCCAGTGTCAACAGGGTGATTTGGCACGTCGTGCCTGAGTTCATGCTCTCGGCATCCATGATGGAACAAGTGTGTTCGGGAAACAAAGTTTCATGTGTTGGTTTTTGGAGTCCGCTCGACACCTCTACTCTGATTGGTTGCCACTGAAACGCATTGCTAATTACCATAAAGTTAACTGAGGCTCAACTTCTAATCTGCTGCTGCTTTGTACACTGTCGCTGCAACGGATGTCCTGGAACTGTGGCTGATGCTTTGAACACCCAGGATACCAGGTTCTCATTAAAAAATGTATTAACTGACTAGCCTGGCTTTCGCCAGACCCTCGTGTATTTCTGCTCTGCTTCGGCTGAAATACACGAGCGTCTGGAGTCACACCCATAGATGCTCTATTCTGCGACAAAAAAATGATCGGACCAATCAGGATTGCCGGGCTGGATATGAACCGACTTGACGTATTCATCATGCAACAGTAGTTTCTAAACAATGGTGGTTTACATGCAGGGGTGTGAATACGACTTCAATTCAGCAGACGACATCGATCATTTACCTTTTAACATTGTTGGGCTGTTAGCTGCCGCTCCGTTTTCAGCATGACAGCAGTTCTGTTTTGTTTTTGTTTTCCTGCGTCGCTCTCATCCATGTCATGGGCTCCTGTGGCTGTAAGTGGTTGAAGTAGTGCGTCATTCAAAATGACAGACACGTGGTTTCTCCAATCAGATCCAAGGATTTTTAATACAACCACACCTTTGGAGAGCAAAGCTTATGGAGTGGTTCCAGATGGATAATGTGAAGCAAGGCGCAACATATCCATCTGGTTAGAGGCAGGTTATTAATGTACATCATCCTTGTCACTTGATGCCTGAACAGTTAAACAGAACAGAGAGGGAACACCTAGGGCTTATACCAAACTAACCAATAATCCAAAACTACAGAAAATAAAAACACACAACATCGTAACGCTCCAGACTCTGAAGATGTACAAAATCTTTAATAAACCAAATGGTTCACAAAAACACAGAGCTCTAAGGGGTTTTACAAAATCTCACGAGGCACAAAGTTTCAACCACTCCAGTCTACTATAAGCAGACATAAACCTAAGTGAGCGGCAGATGGGGAGCTACACACACAGCAAGCCTGAGTCAATGGCAACCTGCTCTTAAATAGGCCTGATGATAAATCATGATCAGCTGAAGAGGAAGAGGAAGTGGCAAATCCCGGGTTGGAGATGGTACAGCCAGCCAATCACAGGAAGCAACAGTGCATCCAGTCAGCTGTCTAATTATCTAGGTGCAATCACTCAATCAGATTTACATATCAAAAGGACAATGTCCTCAGCCCAAGTCTGTACCAGTAAGTACACGAGTACTTTGCCCGAATCCCAATGTTCCCCCTACGCACAACCACTAGCCCTAGCTCACTATCACTACCCCTAGAAATGAAGCCACAAGGGGTTTGGCCTTCTTAACCTTCCCTATGGCCCTGTCCTATAAATAATATATATAAATGATATAGGATAAATAATATAAATTATCCGATAAAATATCTTATAAATCCTATAAATAATATAGGAGGACGCAAAGCATAAATGGGTATTTATCTGGCCCCTCATCGGCGAGTCAGCATCTGATTTCCCTCGTTCTGAAGGGCTGGAT
>JAVQJG010113921.1:0-13333 GCA_036024015.1 Craterocephalus amniculus | reverse complement strand
ACGCAGCGTGATTGCATCACCAGACTCACATCTGTGAGCAACGCAGCTGCCAGCAGAGGATCAGACGCGCGTTTTTTTTTGGCGATGTGAAAGGAGCCAAATGCCGATTGATCGCGGGTTAACGGGGCTTTGAAAAACCCGCGTTGACGCGCTAATTTCAGTGTGAAAGTGGCTTTAGTTACCGTTTGGCATACCCAGACTGCACTCCTGCTTAAGTGCATACCCATGTCCTGCTGTGATCTGAAGGGTTTCTAGGTCCTGCACAGGATTTTTCCCCAAGTTTAAATCAGCAAGGGAACCAAAAATTCTGCTGCTGCTGACAGATGATCAACACAATATATATATAAATAGTAAAAAGGATAAAGATAAAAGAACAGATATTTAAGTTTTGCTAAAAAAGGTTCCCAAACAATAATGAAAGATGAAAAAGCTTCTTTTATTTTTACAACACAGGATCAGGGTCAGAAAGCTAACACAACATGTGCAAAGAGTGGTGTGGTAGATGTAGAAGAAGAAGGGAGCAGGATTTCATTAAAGTTGAAAATAACTCACAGCGATCAGTCTGTCTCCGACTGTGAGAGAACCCTCCCTGGCAGCAGGACTTCCCTGGACAATGGCCGTGACAAACACCCCGCTTTCCAGACCAATACCGCTGTCTGAAACGAAAAAAGGATGTTAAAAAGGAAAACACAGAATCTAAGAACGGCAAGTAAACAGAGTGAGAGAAGAAAAGTAAATATCTAAACACACCTTTATGTCCCATAAGGTTGATGTGAACAGGCGTGACCAGCCGTCCTCCCAGAGATTTCCTCCTTCGTACCACCATGTTGATCAATCCTCCACCATTAAGGACAGCCTTCACCACCTGCTTCCTGTCCTTATTAGTCAAGTCGATGTCATTAATCTTTAACAACCAATCATTCACTCTGTAAACAAAAGGAATTGAAATCATATAATATGCAATTTAATAGACTTTTAAGTCTAAAAATGCGGAATAGTTTCCTGAAGCAGATCTTTACCTTAACCTTCCATCTGCTATACTTCCTTTGTCCACCCTGGTAACAAATATCCCACAATCTCCTGGTAAATATGGATCATTTACCCCTTCAGCGATATCAAATCCAAGTGCCTTCAAATCCATGTCATCCTATAAAAGCAACAGCATAAAAAGGTGTAAAACCTTCCCTCCATTTTATAAAGTCCTGGTAATGTGTTCAGGTCTGCTGCCCGTCTCAGGACACCACTCCAAATGCTGCTCTTACCCGGTCTTTCTCAAACTCGACCACCTCTGTCTCCCACTCCAGGGAGTCTGTGTCGATGGCAGAGTCGTGAGAGCTGTGGGCCATTAGCTGACAAAATCGGGCCTCCTTCTCCAACTGGCTCTCCATCTTTTCTCTTAACAAAGAAATACATCACACAGGGTCAAATGTTAGCCACTTGAGGATGGATTGACAAAGACTACAGAGGGAGAGAATCGCATGCATGCAATCTGACTGGAAGTTAGTTTTCTCTGCATATTAGTACAGAAATTGAAGTATCCTGTATGAAATGGGGCATGAAGTTTGTTTTAAAAATACCTCAAATGTCCTTCCTCAAACATTCGCCATTTTGTGAAATTGGGAATCAAATTTATATTTAAATCAGAAAAAGCTTAAATTAGATTGTACATATTGGCCTTTTGTCAGTAAGATGCATGGCGCCCTACTGAGGTCTGCCTCAAGGGTAGTGCTGACATTAAACCCCAAAAGGTGCATTGTTCTTATGGAGGGTAAAGAAAGAAACTTTCAAAGTCACTAAATGAGGCTTCCTCTATACAGCAGGGAGAAAAAGATGTCATATACACTTCAGCCAGCAGATGGCGCCTTTACATGCAATATAGCAGCCCTCATATGCAGAAAATTAAGAGATAAAATCTGTATGCTTGATCAAAAATTCACAGTTTTTGGGATTACGCTTTAATCTGGATGAGTGGAAATGATGCCAGCACGAGCACTATGACAGCTGGATAAAACAGCCCAGTGCAACACAACGGGGGTGGAAGCTCACTTCAGTTCTTTAAGTTCTCGCAATGTGTCATTCTTCTGTTTCCTCATATCATCCAAATTACGCAGGGCATCGGCCAGATCGCTGACCGCCCGGTCCCTTTCTCGCCGCAAGTTATCACACAGAGTCCTGGGGAAGGAGAGAGAACAGATGGCGCAAGAATATGAGAAAAAAAAGGATGTATGTAGCTGCCAGGGACTCGCTAAGATCTACTGCACTGTGTGCCCCATTCAGCTCCATCAGCAGTCTTTAAACACACACACACACACACATACACACACACACTGACCTTATGCTCTCCCTCTCCGCCACTATTTTGTCCCTCTCTTGAAAAGCCCAGTCCCTTCGACATTTGGCCACTTCAGCCTCCTGTGTGGCCTCCTTCAGCTCCTGGGACATGGCCTCGTACTGTTTCCTCAGCACCTCGATCTCCTTATTGGCCCGCTCCATGTCCAGAGTAGCGGAGTCTTGTTTCTAAGAACAGTAGCGGTGTGTGAATTTGTACGCATCATCTCCATGTGAGGTCAATTCTGAGAGTTTACACTGATCACATGTGGGGAAAAAGACAAACGTTTTCTTACATTTCGTTTAATTTAAGATAATAATGAATCTATTTATGGGAGTTAAATTATAAAATGCACTTAGAGATGATTTAAAATCGTGCAGATCTTTGTTGAGTTTTAAAAAAAACGTTAAAAATGGAAATAATCAAGGAGTATAATGGAAAATGACTGACACATAAATGTATTAAGTCTTTGTAATCTTTGTTTTTTGTTAGAATGTTACTGTTTTTATTGAATTATTGATATTGAAATTCTCAGTATTACTAATAATAATAATTGAAAGGTTGTAATTACGTATATGAGATTGTAACTGAAATAAAGTTATTCATTCATTCATATCTTTATTTTTTGTTTTATATTTACATTTTATATTTCAAAGTGATGCCACAACATGAGGGCAAACTTGGGCTTTTTCTCTCCTTAAATCATCCACGGTGTAACAAAAATGAATTGAAGGACTGCAATCTAACTCATAAATCCTTCTGGCTTACTGAAGTAAGCAATCAAGAGTGACAAATGGAGGCAGCGGTGATACAGAGCACTAACAATCTCTCCGCCTCACCACTATGCCCTCTGAAACCTGTAAGCATCCCCCCCCCCATTTTCAGTGGGGCTGAGTTTATTATTTCATTGATTTTGTGTCTGAATAAATCACCGGAGCCACAGTCTATTGTTGGTATAAATCATCTGGATATCTAAAATTCTCAAACCAATTTCATCAGCAGCTCTTGAAAGAGTTGCACTGAGGCGTTCTTTCTGTTAAACCCAAGATATACGAGTTTCAGAATTAGGTTGGTAAATGTTTGGCAAACCTAGTTAGGGATGTGATTCATAGGCTATGCCAGGATAACAGATGAGGCAGACGAAATAGTAGCTCATAAAGATATCAACAGATGCTTTGGGGAATTTTATAGGGGAGCGGTGTGTATTTACTTGTCTGGCCTGGTAATATTCACGAAGCAGCTGATCCCTTTGAATGATGGCCTCCGTCCTCTCCTTGCGGGCCACATCCCTCTCCTCCCTGACCGTCTCGATGTCTTTGCAGGCCTGGCTCAGCTCCTTCTGGGCCTCTGCTTTGTCCTTCACTTCGTGGCAGTACTTCTCCAGCAGCTCATTCCTCTCACAGATGGCCCTGTCCCGGTCCACTAGTGACGAGTTCAGCTCCTGTCCCACAACAAAGACGGGCTGAATGAAACGAGGGCATCTTAACACTGGGAATCGCCCAAAAACATCATGAGATCCGGTGCAGAGGGATCTGACACTAACTGGAGATCTCTTCTGGCAAATAAAATGTTCAGAAATAGAGGCCAGCAACTATGGTTGTTTTTATGTGTCAGGGAGAAGATGCCCTTTAATATAAGAGTGGGCAAAAGTAAAAGTTATGCAAACTAACAGTTTGATAGAATATTCCGGGAGGATACTATTGAAACTTTTGCACTTAAAGGTTTAAGCATGCAGTGACAAGTTAAATCTTCTACTGTCTCAGTAAATGTAAGAAATTCATATGAAGGAGCTAAATTTATATTTTTGATTAAGCACATATCTACAGCCATTTAAAAAGGAGCCTTATTTAATTTATGTATATAAACCCAGCATTTAGCCCTTTCACCAAACACTTTGAGACAGTGGAAACACTATCATAAGTAATTACAATCAGTTCTGGATAAAATATTAAATTGATATATAATAATATTTGAGCTTAGCCAAAACAGCAAAAGTTTTTATCCAGCCCTCATTTTGCTTTCAGAGATCCAGACCTTCTGCTAATCTGTTCAAGTGGTTTTGCACAACGGTTCTCTAGACGTTTCATAGGACTTTCCAAGTTTTTTAACACTGCCTGTGTTGACTCATTTTAAGTCCAGTTCTTTTCCACTTCTCTCTGCTCCGTTTGTTGGCTATGACACATCTGAGTCGATGATGAAAGAGAGTTTGGACATGTAAATTTTAAATTAGCAGCCTGTTACAGTGACACATAATTTACACCCACTTCTTTGACAGACATAAAACAAAACTTATTGAAAGCAGATAAAGCCATTTGCTTCTGACTGAATGAATCAAAAGAATTAACAAAAATTAAAATAAAATCACTGCACCCGATTCTTGTTTTCTTGCCTATATGTAAAGGAATGAAGGGACATTTGCCCAATAACCTGTTTAACAGCTAAAACAGATTGACTGTAGAACACGAATACCTGTCTGAGCGCCTCCATCTCCTCACTGGCCACGACTCTCTCAGATGACGTGTTTTTCAGTCGGGCCTCGGCCGCCTCCAGCTCAGTCTGCAGCTTATCCAGCTCCTTGATCACCTGGTCTCTCTCGCTCATGATGAGACGATACTCGTTGAACACGGAATCCCTCTCCTCCTTGTACTTCTCGCAGTCCTTGGACGCCTTCAGCTGCAGGTTCTTGTAGCGCGTCACCTCCGACTGCAGCCGCTCCATCTCCCGCTGCAGCTCCTTGTTTTGGGCCGAGGACTTGTTCAGCTCCTGCTGAACTGAATCAAACCTGAGCGGAAGATGGCAGGGGAGCGTCCAACTGTCAGAATTCATCACATGGCCGTATAAAATGATGTACAGCTGGAAACAGTGTGAGCGCAGCAGAAATCAGCGGTTGTTCACACGTGTTGAATCATTGCCCTCGTTACTCTGCTCCTCTGATTTTTTCCAACTTGAACCAAAACATTGCTCACCACATATCACTACTTGTGTGTCAAACTGTGTGTGTGTGTGTGTGTGTGTGTGTGTGTGTGTGTGTGTGTGTGTGGAGATGCGTTCACCTCCTCATCGAGGTAGAGTACTGCTGCTGGTAGTGCATGGCTGAGTCTCGCTGTTTGAGCAATGCATCCATCTGCTTCTGAAGCCGCCGGTTCTCCTCCTCGGCCTGCTCCAGCCGGCTCAGATCGGTGTTATGGTTAGCCACCTTCTCACTGTAGCGCTTGCTCAGGGCATCGTACTCCTTCTTCACGCCCTCCAGCTTGTCCATAGCTGTGTCGTACAGCTTATTTAACACCTCCGACGAGCCCTTCTCTCTCATGACCTGGTGAGGACAACAAGAACCATAAAATGTGCCATTATTAAGTTTTAAGTGGTGCTCAAAACCTTCAAAGCAGCCGCTCTTCCCCGCGTTAGCAGCAGATGGCGTGAATGTGCAGACAGGATCCTCGTTTTACGCCGCGTGAAAATCTAATTCCAGTTTAAATAATGGCTTTTATTAAAGTAAGCCGGCATTAGCGGTGACGCACTTAAATCAAACTTAATGGTTTGCAGAGAGCATCACCTAATTTACGTGCAGTGTTTGTCCTTCAGTCTGCAGCTTTCGTTCTCTATCACATTGCCTTCTGCACGTCGGCCGATGCACTCCCCCTGATCCCCAAGAGCTGCTGTGACCTGAGGGCTGGATTGACCTCGGCTATGCAACATCTTCTGCATCTACACTGATCTTGCAGTTGCATGGTTTGGGTCAGTGTGCCCTTTGCCCAAGCCAAGCCCTTTTCTTCTGTGCTTGTCCTTTTCAGAACTGCTCTGTGTGCATTTCCTTCTGCACTGCTGCCCTGTGCTTCCAACCACTGCAGAGTCCCCATGGGGGCTGCTGGAGACAGTACTTCACAGTAATACAATACAGGTCACAGCCCTCTTGTGCTATTTTGAAAGTATTCAAAGCATAGAACATATAGTTTGATGTTATTTGAGGTAAAAACTTGTTGTGAAAACAATATTCAAACTGGGCGATGTCTCAGCGCAGGAAAGGTTAGTTGTGCATGAAAGCAGCTGGATTTGTTCTGTACGCACCTTGCCATGACTACATATGTCTGACTTTACATCTCACACAGCGGCGTGTCTGTGAGTCGGTCGTACCTGCTGTTGTTGCAGACGGAGATCTGCCAACTCTTTCTGGTCCTGACCGTGCAATCGTTTCAGCTCCTCGCAGTTTTGTTTAAGGTGGTTGTGCTCTCGGACAAGCTGTGCATTGTCCCTCCTGAGTGTCTCCATCTCCTCCTTCAGCTGGGTCTGGTCACCCAGCACGCGGCTGTGCAGCATACTTGAAGGGGAAGCAAACACACAATTACAAGAAGACTTATTGTAGCTGGAATAAAGATAAGACAAAGGAGCAGAGAAAATGAAGACTTAAAATACAAAATAAAGAGGGTTCTGCCGATAGATAGTACATGTAAAACTAAAATAATGAAGCAGTAAAACTTCTGACGGCATTTAATTTATGGACTTATAAAACATTTATGATCAATATATTTATGAACCGAGTGCAATCTCCTGTGTTTTTCCAATGACAAATGGTACTAAAGTAAGCTCTAATGGTGGATTCAGACTTATCCAAATTCGTGTTCATTTGATGTGATCTTATCTTATTCTAACCGGTTAAACCCTTAAACAAATAATCCAACGCCTGGTCTGCCTCTATGCTGCAGATATTTTGCTTCAGCTGACGTGCTGTTGGGCAGAATGAGTCAGTCACATAAAAAGATGGTAATTTCCGAGCCTTTTAAACCATGCAGGGTATTTTTTCTCTGTAGTGCCGGTTCCCTGGCTGGCTGTAGCTCTGAGGGATGTTCTTTCAATTTGGATAATGGCGAAGCCGTGACAGTGTTCGTTACAATAGCACTAAAACTTGATTATTTCTACATTGCAGAGCAGCAGGTGACACAGTGTTAATCCCACATTTTTTAGTAATGAGTCCCTGCACATAATCACCACTTTTTAAAAAGTGGAATATCATGAGGAAACAACCACAAAATACAGATAAACACTCAGAATCTGGAGTTTATCGTAGAAAGCAGGAAAAAACGGCTACATTTACATTTAAAGAAGAAATACTTACTGGTAGAAGTCGGCCTCCTTCACAGCCTCCTCACACCGCTTTAGTGTTTTGGTATGCTGGTTCTGGAGCGACTGCAGATCTGCCATGGCCCTTATGCACTGGCTTTTCAGACGCTCATAGTCATGACTGGCTTTGGAATTTGGCCTCAAGGAGAAAAAGCAGCAATGAATCAAAATCCTACTCAGCCTTGTTTTGAAATGGAGCTCAAACACAGCTCCGACTGGAGGACATAAAAGAGCTGACCTTCCCCTTGAATGAGAGACTTTATACGATTGGAATGAAATGTCTGACTAAATATAAACATTCTCCCACAGAAGTAAGCAAGCGGAGTTTCTGACATAGGTTGCAAAACAAGACATTCAACCCAGTAAAGCTTTGCAAGTAACATAAATCCAAAAAAAAGCCGACAATTGGCAGATGAAAAAAATGTCTGCAAGTGCTGATGGCCCAGAAATGTCAGTGAGAGGAAAATAAAAAATAAAAAAGTCCGAACCCTGTCGCTCTGAGCAGTTAATTGGAGATCTGATGTCTTCATCTTGTGCAGAAACAACAGCTTGGCGCGCAGGCCGGAATATGTACCTGCAGTCATCAAAGGTGGTCCCGGGCGATGCCAGCGCCAGACGCTTACGCAACTCATCTCGCTCCCTGGTCACCTGGCGGAGCTGCCGTAAGATGGTGTCCAGGTTGTCGCTGGTGTGCCGGTTGTCGTTGATGGCTGGGGGAGGGGAGGAGGCTTCACCATTAACAGGCGAACCTGCAACCATGAGCACATTACCAGAGGCTAGGACTATTCGCCAGACTGGATAAAATATTACCTCCAAATTAACTGATAGATTAAAAAATACAACAAAAAAAACAGAAATAAATTAATTGAAAAAATCTACTTCACATCCAATACTCAGACTATAATCTGCTTTCAAATTAGGCTGCAAAACTCCTGCCCAGCAGTGAAGGCAACATCTCCTTTACTCTTTAATAACCAAGGTAATCTAAAGCAAACTTGCTAAAAACAAAAACACATCCAAACTGAGCCACTGATCTTATTGCTGTTTTCAAGGATCTTTTTTTTTTCATACTTGTTTTGTATTCATCATAAATGACCAAATTCACCAGACCAATAAAAAGATTTAAGAGGATTTGTTCCTGAAGTAACAAGTTCATCCTTTCATTGTGAGTCTGACATATTTCCAAGCAGTCAGATCGAGTTAAAACCCCTTTCATTATGAAGTCACGTTTAGGGCTGCTTTCTTCAAAAGAACACCCAACGGCAGGAAATCTGGGGATTATGTGAATCTTTGACTCAACATTTGGACCTCATAGAGGTTTATGCAACACAGCTGAGTCATTTGGACTTTTGTCAAAGCGAAGGAAAGGCAAACATGGCAAACTTCCTTAAAGAATAAAAGGGACACTGGCAGCGTGTTCATGCCCACCATGTGAGGGATTACAGAAAAATTAATCTGTGACTTCCTGACCTCCGTATCCCGGCTACCGAGAATATCTTTCACAAAGTCAGAAAGTAGCAAAGGTCCCTTTACTTATGCAATGTTATGACCCCGGGACCTGAAATCCTAAAGTCAAATCTTTTAAACTGTGTTTTTGGTGATGGTACATACCAACACTACTGAGGGAGCTGCTGCTTTCTGAGTCAGACGGCATGGTGGAGAGGACGCTGTATGTAGAACCTGCAGAGACGACAGATACATTCCAACATTCAGCACAAGCCGCAATTAATTCTCAATGAAAAGTGAGAGAAATGAATATTACACAGTCAGCTTCATATTCCCTGCACGTGGTACTTTCGGAGCAAGGTTTATAGTTGGAATAATAACTTCCAACACTCCTTCTTAGTGGCTCTATATTATTACTCCAGAGCGCTGTTGTCATTAAACCTCCCTTCCTCTCTGTGCAATCTGCCTTGCTTTGATGTATAGTCTCTGTATGTTTCTGCTACACAGGCAGAATGTCATGGCTGAAATGGGATTTTCTCTTTTTATGTCACGCGCATTGAGAGAGAGAGAGGGAGACGGAGAAAATGATTCTCTATCTGAATAGCTGTACACACTGTTAAGCTGGGGGATATTTTACACAGGCTTCCACAATCCATAGGAGAGACTCTGCAGATCCCCATTATACTGCAGAGTGCCTGCTCCAAAGGGCAACGTAAACACAGCTAACAACACAAACTGATTTTTTTTCTTCTTCTTCTTTTTTAAAGATCCTTGACATGTGCTTACTGTAGAATGCATCTATGAGGCTGTTTTTTTTTCCTTATTCGTCAACACTTCTTCCAAAAGGGGAAGTTGGGTTTAACTCGTTTCGGCTCACGTTTGGCATCCAAAGTCATCCTAAAGCTGGTTCTGTTATCAACTGCCAGAAGATTATCAGACTTAACTGTGAAGAGAAGTCCTCCTGCAGCTAGAATTCTCCGAAAATCCTTCAACTATGCTAGAAAAAATGAAAAGTAAAAATATGCAAAAGGTTTGATCACTTACGCACAAATCTATCTGCTGATACACGGTTTCATTCACCAAGTGAACAACCTGTCTCCTAATTCTAATCACGATAGCACCGCTGGATAGGTTTCCCCCAGAAAAAGCAACAACAACAACAACAAAATAATAATATCTTCGTGGTTTATATTTTTATACATGCATATTTGGAGCTGCAAATTAGGGGTCTATTTATTAATAAGTCAATTTGATTTTTCTATCAATCGGGCATTTGTTTGGATTTAGAATCCAATACGAAGAAGCTGTAGCATCTGTACTTAAATGATAGATAAAACAAGTAAAAATTCAGTTTTTACCTAGAAATGATGTCTTCTTTTGATCTGTTACAAACAAGCAGCCAGAGCAGCTCTGAATCAGTACATTACATTCTATCATTACATTTTAGTTAAGGATTAATTAGCATATAAAAATCTGCTATCGGCTGTCATTTTGGTTCATTTTATACACCTTTTAATTTCACATTAATGCTAATGGTGCCTGTAACTGCCTCTTTTTGTAGCATTCTTTCATTTTACTGCTTAGTCCAATTCAGCGTCACGGGTAGCTGGACCCTATCCCAGCAATTAGCAGGTGAGAGGCGGGGTACACCCTGGACAGGTTGCCAGTCCATCACTGGGCCAACATTGAGAGACAAACAACCACACACACACACACACCGAAACCAATTAACCTATCATGCATGTCTTTGGACTGTGGGAGGAAGTCAGAGTTCCCAGAGAGAACAAAGCATGCATGGAGAGAACATGCTAACTCCACACACACAGACAGGCCACTGCTTGAACCCCTCCCCAGCCGAGGCTCGAACCAGCAACCATCTTGCTGTGATTCTGCATAGCTAACTACCCCACCAGCATGCAGTCCTTTGCTGGGCTGCACAGCAAACCAATAAATTACAGCAAAGTTTCAAATCGTTTCATTTAACCCAGCTCTGTAATTACCCAGCAGCGCTGCTGTGCTGTTTGGCTTTTCATTACAATCGATATTATAAATGTCAATAGGCTCCTATCCAAATGCTGTCAGTTAAAAAATTAGAAGTTAAGGTCCTGGGGATAAAAAAAAAAAAGTTGTTGCCAAAAACTATAGCACACGTTCAGGAAATAGTTGAACATCCCTGTGGACGTAGAAATGAAGACCAAGCTGTTTTCATATGTCCACCGAGACAACTAACCATTACACCAAATGATGGTGGTTAGCTCATAATATTAATTATGTCTCATTAGACCCGTCATGATTATTATGTCATAATAAAGCCAGGTCTATGTGAACGGATAAAAGAAATTGTACTTTCCTAATAACAGCACAGGAAGGACTTATGTAATGTGATAAATGACCATTAACAGGTTTTCATGGAGACGGGGAATGGTGACCTGCATCTGCTGCTAGCAAGCGATCCAATTGACGCCAGCATCTCTAGACCTCCATTTTTGTCCTTGCCTCCCCACCGGGTTTAGCTACAGATCTGGCTCCAGCCCTCATGTGTGACAAGGCCAAGCCTAATTAACTATGAGCTCTGTGCGACTGAGCCACTCTATCTTAAGCCCAGCAGATAGGAGGGCGCGAGGAAAAACATGGAGAAGGCATGGACTAGAGGACAGATGAAAGGAGATAGCCTGACTAAAAAGAAATAAGGAGGCAGAGAATATGAGAGATGAAGAGGGAAGAAGCAGAAGGAAGTGAGAGCGGAGCAGAGCGTAAAGGCTTTTAATCTGTTCCGACGTTCCCTGTCTGATGCTCAACACTTGGGCTCTGCAAAGTGCTCGGGGCGCAGCGCTTTGATTTCATATTGTTCCATCAGACATGATGAGAACCACTGTGGGGCTGCGCAGCATTAATTCTCTACAAACACCACATCTATTTTAAAAAGCTTGAACTCATTTCTATGGCGCCATTTAAAAGCAACAACCAAGCTCCTGACTGACAAGGTTTCATAGTAAAGACATAAGCCACTGAGAGGTATTATGCCAGCTCAGTCGCAGGATACAGTATATCATTTTAAAATACCCAACAAAGTCAGGAAAGCTCTACTACAGAAAAGGGATAAAAGTTTAGCTTGGTCTGGCAAATGCAGAGGTAAAATGGTGAGGGAACACACCACATGGCTAAAATGCCCTTAGCTGATTGGGTCCTGGTTCATCTCACAGCTAGGAGGACATCTGCTTACATCACCTTACACAGTTTTTCTCCCCATTTTCTATCCATGGAAAAAAAAGAAAGAAAAGAAACCTCTTATGGAATGCCGCTTTGTGAGATTTGAAATCCAAAACACTTACATGAATTAAAATCCCTGTAATCTCTGTCACTGAGTGCACTCAGCAGCTAACTACAACTCCCACAAATAAAGCAGTTCTGGGACAATCCTCTGGATCTCACAATCTGATTTGGCTGCAAGGACAAATGTGCAACATGATTTCCATATTTAGATGAATGTCGTGGGCTGATTAGTCAGCCCCGAAAGCCCGGCATTGAATGCAGCATGGACTAGATGTCAGATACGCAGCAGCTATCTAGTGGACAATGATGAGTCAGCGGCCAAAGGCTCCCCCCGTCCCCGTTTTCTTTTATTTTTTTAAATCATCGATACCAATTAGCAGCAGCCACAATGTGTGAAGATGATCATTTGTAAACATGTTCACTGCATCAATAAAATGGGCATCCATTAAGGCCACATAGATCTGATGCTCCGCGATAGAAGAATCTGATGGCCCCTGCACAAGCAGGCAGGCAAACCAGACAGAACCTAAGAAAACTTTTTTTTTTTATAAAAAGTAAATAAAATTAAAAAATAAAAAAAATAAAAAAAATAGATAAGATTAAAAAAAAGAAAATAAAAAGAAACCAAAAAATTGAAATAAAAATAAATTGAGAAAATAAATAAAAAATAAATAAAAACCTAAGAAAACTTTAATTCGGGTAAACTCCAAGCGGCAACCTCCTGCTTGGAAACGTGAAACCCATGCGGAAGTGCAAAATATTGCAGTACCCTCTTCATCCGCTAGGGGCTGGCTCCAAAACAAAGCCAGGTCCCATTGGCTCCCATGTTAAAAACGCCAACTTTACAGCAGAATTAAACATGTTTACAGCCTGGTACAAAAAACCATTTTAGGTTTAAAATGTCAGGTTTACCTTCATGACAACTGTGTGGGGAGTGAAAAAAATTCTAGCGCCTCCATTTAGAACTTATTCAACCCTAAAGTTCCTCATTAATTGTGGGCGTGTCCTTTTGATTGACAGGTGCGAGATATCCGGGAAAACGAGGCCTAGTGTAGCACAACCGCGGTTTTTAGCCGCTAACAGCGCTTCATATCTTTATCCAGCCTTCCTCCGTTAGTTGGTTAGCTACTGTTAGCTGCAGGTTAGCTTTGTTAGCTCGTAGCTCGGAGT
>JAVQJG010113914.1:0-59476 GCA_036024015.1 Craterocephalus amniculus | reverse complement strand
CTCACACAAGTGGAAATGTTAATTGAAATGCTGCGTGATTCTACCAAGGTGTTAGAGCAATAAACTAGTGTAACAATTACACATGTTAAAAGAAAGCAAACAACCAGATGGCAAACTATACTAACTCTGCAGTAACAATGCTCGATGAGTTCTTTTCAGATTGTTTCTTTCCAAAAGCAGGTCCTTCTGCCTTTCTTTTATTTATGTTGTTATTTGGGAATTTAATTATTCATTTTCTTTCATTTTGATAATGAAATTACATGATATGACTGGTCATATGGGAGAGGTTTGAACACCTCACATCGACTGTAGTAAGCACGTCCAGTGTTCAAAGCCTGGAAAGCATACACACACACACACACACACACACACATACATACACACATGCACCTCCATGCATACACAAGCTAAATCTAAGCACACAGATTGTTTTGTGCATTCATTAGATATATGTATACACGTCAAACTCACGTCACTGAGACATACTTTTGAAACATAAACAAAAGCATACAAATCGCGTTACACAAGGATTTTTTTAAAAGATACAATAAAAGTTCTTCCTTTATTAAAATAGTGCAGAACATTATTGATGTTAAAATCACATTTGTGATATATATTACTTAACAATAATAGCGGCCCACCTTTTCTGTCAGCATAGTAAAACAGTTCGCTTTGGGATCCAAAGTGAAGCTAAGTCTCTGTTGGCAAAGACAGTGAAAATATTTTAGAGGCACAGAAACAAAATCAGAGTAGAAAGCATTGCTTTTTGTTTTAGGTGGGAAAAACCATCTAGTTTCAGATGATTATTGACTTCATTGTCCAAGTCTCACAAGCAATTGTATTACTGTGAGCTGGAACCACAAACCTGCTGCAAGCAACAGTTTGGATCTGAAAATCCAAATTAGAGCAATTTTTGTGATGTTGTGTGCCACCACAGGACTTCTATTTTTGTTGTCACTTCTTCATTTGGTTTAAAACTTTGGTCCTGAAAACAGAAGAATTAGATAACCCTGAAACATTGTCACTTACTGAAAATGGATCTCAGCGCAATATTTTTCTTTTCAAATCAGCAACTTAATTTATCTGTTTAAAAGACACAAGTGTTGCAAATTTGTAGTCATATGTGAGCCATCACTGCCTTTCCAAAAATTATTATTATTATTATTATTATTTTTAATTACTGATAATAATAGTATTAGTAGAACACTCATTATTTGCTGTTGTAACCGAAGCATCACTTCTCTTTTTATGTAGTCTTTCCTGATTATTTCAAATTAATTAAAGTCACTAATATTTTCAATCTTTTTAAAAAAATATTTCAAATAATGTATTATACTATAATCTCCATTTGTGGTTTATAATAGAAGTTTCACATGGTTTCCTTCCATCAATTTTATTTCTATACGCCTTATTTCAATTCTGGGTCACTGGTAAGCTGAAGCATTTCTCAGTAATTAGCAGGCGAGCGGCAGTGCCCCTGGACAGGTTGTCAGTCTATCACAGGACCAACACACTTTATAAACAACAACTCACGCAGACTCCTAGAGGGAATTTAGAGACCAATCAACCTAACATGCATGTCTTTTGACTGTACCGAGGGAGAACCCATACAGGGAAGAGATACAAACTGCACGGTAAGGCCCTCTGGAGCCATTTTAGTATGCAGAGGACAGAGCCAAAAATCAATACTGACTCCTACAGTCTGTGGGCCCCCTGAATTAAAATCTGACATGATTTTGTCACAGAATTGATAGCATAGACTCAAAACCTTTCACAAATCAAATCAATGTCTTCGAGCACAGGTCTACTGAAAAGAAGTTAAAGCTCTGTGGTGCAAAGAAAAGATCATATCTAAATATCATCCAGAAAAACCTGTCTTTTCATGGGCGCAATTGCATGAGTGACTATGGAAGAAACCTATGTTTCAGTGAGACAATGCTAAACCACAGACTTTATCACAACAGCATGACTTCAGATTAGAAGTCCTGGTGCTGGACTGACCAGCCTGCATCCTGATGCTTCACCAGCTGAAACAATGTGAATTCTTTCAGTTTGCTGTTTACAGTATGCACTGTTTGGCCTTGTCTCAACCTTTCTAAGACATTTTATGCTCACATCAAAATCAAAGATGAGTTAATGTTAAAAAAAATGCCATGTATTTTTATGCTCTGTTGCATTTAAACCAAATTTTTGGGACTTACATTTAATTTTGTTTTATTTAGAATTTAAAGGGTCCCAACATTTTTTTTATTTTGAGTATTACAAGGCAACAAGTATATGTTTTCCTTATAGAAACACATATGCTACTGTATAGAGGAAGTTGCCCACATACAATGTGTCTTGTTTTGATTTTAATTTCAACCTCTAAATCCCTAAAATCCTTTTCTGAAATTTTCAGTTTTTTTCTTCATTTATGATTATCCACTCATTCACAGACCATAGCTGTTTACCACAACTGTAACCAGAGATTGGGCCAACAATGGCACCTAATTGGTTTATGCCAGAGAACTCGTGGTCAATTAAATGCATAATTCATAGCTGCATTAATTATTCATTTCTTGAGGGACTGGAGTTGTGCTTTATTTGAAGAAAAGCATCATGCATATTCAAATTTCACTTCTTAATGGGCCACAGTACCGGATATTATCTCAGCTGGGATGCCAATCCCAAAAAACAATAGCTGGCAGGACTGCAAGACATCTTGCATTAATCACACAGGTAAAAGAGGCAGAATTCTAAGATGAAAATGTTAAACTAATCTTAAGTATGTAAAGTCTTGCTATTTTCATTCAGCAAACATTGTCCTGGCATACTGTCTAAGAGTGTAACAGGCTATTATTTAACTCTGTCATATATTTAGACAATGAAATAATTTTAAATAAGAGCCATGTGACAGCTAATTTTAATTGGACATGGTGTAAAACTACCTGTGCCAGTGCATTTAGCATGCTAAATTGAGTTTTACTTAACCAAAGAAAACAGACTACAAATAAATATTTTTCAAGAAAAAGCTTTTGACGGGGCATTGCTTCAACATAACTATTAATCAGAGAGTGCTGTTTCTTCTCATATGGAGAGTATGCTCCCTTTCACACTCTGAAAGGTCAGCGCCACCCATTTTTAAAACTTACATTCATTACTGTAAGTCATCATTCTGCCCTGGTGCGTCACAGAGTACTTGTGTCTGATGCTGTAGACTAATCTGGAGAGTGAATGTTGTAAAGATGTAGTGCGACTCAAATGTAATTGCCCTCTAGATAATGTATGATATGCTGTCTGTGCTGTTGCCCCCAATAAACTCTTTTATACAGCGAGGCAATGTCTTTTTCTTTTTCTCTTTGTTATTGGTGGGCTCACGTTTGGAAAAAGAATCACATAGTGGCCATATTTATGTTGTAGAGACTATCTTTTATGTTGCACACTACACTTGTCACATAACAAATATATTTATATTTATGCATTTGCGGCCTTAAAACCTGAACATGTTGCTTTTATATCAGGACATGCGCAAATCAAATTACATAGCCATGTTGTAATGCACTTCTTATCCACTAGGGGAGGTGCGGTGGATTTGGCTCCACTACTATGGCAAATAAGAGCAATAAGCTTAGCAGTAGAAAATAATGTGCTGATATTTTTTTCTTTCTTTGTTTACATTATCCATCAGTATTTATTGTACAACAACCGCCACATAACTCTTAATATGAATATGAATGTACGATGCGCGTTGCCTCCTATTTCTCTGATTAAAAGCACTCAGCTGGAATCAACATTTGTCTTTTAATTGGATGTTTTTCTGCAGAATCTGTAGCCCTCTGCTTATTTGCCCTGTTTGTCAATGGGACTTTACAGTATAGTTTGCATAATATAAAAACTCAACATACTGCCTGACATGCTGCTGGAAACACAAATGAATTACAGAATATAAGATTAAGGATGTACTCAGAATAAGTGAAATTCTGAAAAAAAAAAAAAGTCAGGCTGTTTCACAAACTCAGACAATAAATAGCCTGTAAGCTTAGTAAAAAAAAAAAAAAGATTGTTTGCACATTGTATGCCATTTTGTCATATGTACACATGGAAGCTGCACACAATGCATCAATTTTGCTCCGCATTCGTTCATTCCTTTAGCAGTTTATTGAGTCAACTCAGACAGCATCTTTGTCAAATTCACAGATGAAGTACATGGTGGGATGGCACGCTACATCAGTCCACTCCCCAGAGGCCATCATCTCCACACAGTCCTCATCATCATAGGCATTGTTGGGCTCTCCTTTTCTCCATTTGCTGAAGGTGGTCATGGGGGAGTGATCCACGTACGTGAAAAAGCCCTCGCGGTCCAGATCGTGCATGCCAATGTAGACTCTGCTCAGGCCGGCCTCATTTATGTACTCCGCGATGGCGCCGTTGGCCCCCTCATCCTTCGGCATGGCCAGGTGCCCTCCCCTCGTCTGGCAGTAGGCCTCTGCGTCCACGTAGCGCTTCTCCTCCTTCACCAGCAGATAGACCTTACTGTCTGTCTCTTTAATGCCAGCAACAGCTGCAGGGGAGGGCAGTGCTGAAAAATGAGCACTTGTATTTCTATAAATCTCACACTGACATGCCCACCGTATTCACTTCTATAAGGATAAGCAGTTTTAACAGCACATGGATAGAGGTAAGACATACGGGAATAAATAAATGTTGAAATATTTCTACATAAAGATTTGTTTAAAAAAAAAAGATCAAATTTTACCATTTTTAATGAATTTCAGCTCTGAGGAGAGCTGGGTCACGATTATGTCCATTTCTCCAATCATCTTTCTCATTGGTGCGCACTCACATGGAACACCTGATAAGGCAAAAATTAAGGGGGGGTTTATCACACTGCCAACCTGATAAATATTGCACTAAATACATGTCTAATCATGGAACAATATGTTAGACAAACTGCTTTTTATTTCACCTGGATTTCCATTAGGGCCTCTCGGACCAGGGTCACCTATGTCTCCTTTGGGACCTGAGATAAAAATGTAATTATCCATCAACAAGCAAAATCCTCTTTGTGTCAAATCCATCTATTCCTAAATGGTAATGCATTAAATACAGCTCTGATAATTGTCAAACCTTTCATCCCATTTGGACCAACTTTTCCATATCGTCCAATGATGCCTTTATGTCCTTTTATCCCTGGTTCCCCTGAAAACAGGCCAAACTTCAAGCATATTTCATAAATATGTCGTCTGAAAAAGCCAGGCATCACTCTTTCTGGGCAAAAATCTCAGAAAACCTCTAAAATCACCATTTACGTCGCCCAAAGCACATTAATTAAAATGATGAGAACACCCTTCGCTACTCATTAAGGCCTTCAGTAAACACTTGTCCACGGCACTGGATTCCACAAATCATTTTCTCCTCCAACCTCTCAACCAAATGTAAACACTCGGATGTCTCTGGTTAGCCTGCGAGTGGTGTAACGGCCCATTATCAGCTCAAGAAATGTGATCTTTGCCCTAGTTCTCATTGTATGAGCTAAGTTGTAGTAATGAGAAAATTTGTATATGCAAGCGGTGAATGTTATTTTTTCCACCTCAACATTATATTTAATCTTTGCAATTTAAAGAAATGCACCTGGACTCACAAAACAAATCAATCTGCCTGCAATTTCAGTTATTTGTTCCATGTGCAAAAACAATACCCATCTCTCCAGGGGGGCCAACTCTTCCCGGTCTGCCGGGAGCTCCTTTCTGTCCTTTTTCTCCTGGTTCTCCTTCAGAAGAAGAAGAAGAAAATAAATCTGACAGGTTCTATTTTCAATCACCTACAATTTTTCCAGTGTGTTTGATAGGGAGTCTGAGTGTTTGTGTGTGAAAGAAAGCCATGCCTTTAAGTCCAGGAACAAGGATCTGAACTGTACAAGAGTCTTCTGGAGCTTGTTGTCCATACGAAATCTGTACTGGCAATAAACTTATCATCACTGTTATGAGTACAGAGAGTAACAGTTTATTTCCTCTCATTCTGCTATAGGCTGGATGGTAGGTTACTGGAGAAAGAGAACACAACAAAGAAATAGGAATAAATATTCCCCAAAATATCTACAAGTATTTGCAAGAAAATGTACTATTTCTGAGCAAATACAGCAGAAGCTAGACTATAATCCCTTCATATTATGCCTGAAATAAAGACATGGAAACCACATGCAGATTTCTGCTTAAACCAAACATGCTCAGCTTTGTGGAAATTATGAGTAATAACTAGATTGCTTACCTTTAAAGGTATTTTCCAAAAAAAGGGTGAAAAAAGAATTTCCAACTTGCAAAGATTCAGAGGAGCTTTGAATGCTTGCAGTCCTACAGATACATTTCATGTTCCCCCTCAGGCACAGCAGAATGTGTGTGTGATAGGACATTTATAAACACTTCAGAGATAAAAAGTCCAAAGCAGTTGAGGCCCCATAGATAATTAGCAGGGAAGAAGTTGGGTGATTGATAGCAGAGGGCCCCGACAAAGACACAGATTCAACTCTTCTACATCATTTATATTAAATTGTTGCATTTTAATAATAGTATAAATTTAGACAAATTTTTAATAATAAGATACAGATACATATTAGGAGAATTTTTCACAACTTTAACTTTAAAGTGAGAATGTTTGTCCGTGTAAAATGCATTTTTTTTATTTTCAAGAAAAAAGTCTAAAGTTGTATGATGGTGCCAAATGCTTGCTTTGTTGACTGAAAGTATATTATGAAATGTCTATTACGCTATGCGTCACATTTAAAACTGTAAAATAAAAGGGCTTACATAGATATCCATAAATTTGCACTGCAAAAATAAATTAAAAGTCCAACATTTACACGAATAAACACGTCCTGTTTGTCTTTTTGCAATTTCAGACACACAAACGTTTATCTCCACATGACCACCAGAGGTAGCAGTTGCCCATGAGTTTCCCGTAAGTTGCCCGTAAGTTTCTTTATTACATCATTATGAATAACTTCTGATTTTGGGTTAACATAATTTAAATAAATAATGTTTTCAAGTCTCGAGAGAGAGAGAAAAAAAAC
The DNA here is from genome assembly GCA_036024015.1 of Craterocephalus amniculus. NCBI lineage: Eukaryota > Metazoa > Chordata > Actinopteri > Atheriniformes > Atherinidae > Craterocephalus > Craterocephalus amniculus. The sequence continues at coordinate 52,431 of JAVQJG010113914.1, read as the reverse complement.
CCGTGTTTGTCTCAAGGGACTTAAGTTCTTTTGCTTTGTGTGTTTGTGTTTGGAAGCATTACTTTAGGATAACTTGGGATACTAACAGGCACGTTAGTATTTACATGCTGTCATTTTGCGTTTGTAATCAGATATGGCTGAGTGCAGATGTATTAGGTGTCCTAATTAGATTTATAAACCCTGTGGCAGCCAGTGTTTCAACTGTGGATTGGGTGTCTCCTTAAAAAAAACAACAAAAGTTTTAAATTACCTGCCTCTGAAAAATTCATGACTCTCAAGGCAACATTTGCAGTATTTTCATCGCAGGCAGCAGTCACGTGGTCTGTGATATAGGCTCAGAGAGAAGAGAAGAGGGGGGAAATGTTTATCTATTTGTTTGTCTAATTTAAAATATGCTCAGTTAAACGCAGGGAAAGTTACATCTGTGTTCAGTGCCTTCAGGCTGCTTCAAAGGGGAAAACTAGCCTAACGACATAATTTTGATAGTCGATACACACTGTAGTGTTTTTTCAGTTGAAAACATCGAATATCCCTTTGCTGATGGTTTATTTTGAATAAAAGACGAAGAAAAAAAGAAAACCTGCCTGATACAAGATCTTACGAGCAGCATTTCAACGCATCTCCAGGGTGACGTCATACACCGGGTGCACGAGCGCAGCCTCATCCGTCCTGTCCTGCTGCGAGAGGAAGCGCCGAGAAACCTGGAGCTACAGGGACAGACCCGTGTAATTGGCGTGAAAGTCACGATTGCACCCTTACCTGGACCGTGCGCAGGATTTTAGTGGTAAGTACGCAGTTCTGCGCAGACTTTTTAATGTCTCTCTCTACCCTCATACTTTTGTCTTTTACCTAATATCAGGGATAGAAAACATCTTAAAAGTTCACTACTTTATAGGTTTGTGTATTTATTTATTTATTTTTACTTATTTATTACAGCAAAATAATTTGCTGTAGATTTGTTGTCTGCCTAGACATTTCTGCATCGTGTAACATTTACTTTTTTAGGCTAGTTGTTCATGGCCCCCCTTTTTTATAAGGGACATGAATGATTCTTCTGACTACATTACAAAGGTATCTTGAACTATCTCCCCTAATAAAACTGCTTTATGCTAGACATAATGTGGATTTGATCTGAATTGTATTCACAGCTAGGTTTGACTTTATGACATCTATTTTTTTTCTTCAATATTTCCATGATTGCTTACTTATATTTTGTTGTTTAATTATAATTTCTTTGACATACTGTCAATTTCCATCCATGCAGTACTTCAAAGGATTTTTCTGAATGTTTTTTGGGTAAAAGCCTCTGTAATGTGTCACCTCTGCTTCTACCTGTCCTGCTTTAAGTGCTGCAGTCACTGTCCAATACATTTTCCATGTTCCTCTGGTCCAGGAGAGAGCAGGAAACGAGGCAGGAAACCAGAGGCGTGTTTTTGTGTGTCCTGCTTTAACTGGAACTAGTGTCCACACTTGTCTATTTGTATATTTATATTTCCTGCTTTCTTTACCTCATACAGGCCTCACTCTGTTTCAGCAGGCATATGATTAGCATTGTCTTTACCTTGATTAGCAGACTTGCATTTGTTAGACTTGGGTCTCCCTTAAAGTGTCTCACCTCTCTGTCTGGATTAGGGTCAAATACTAAGAGGATTTAAAGCTGCGGAGTCAAAGTTTCTCACGAGGGACTGGCCTCACTTTTGTTTAAAGCAGGCAGAGATGCATTTACTTTGTGATGTAGACCTTCGTGTACAAGGTTGTCTTCCTCAGTGTTATTCCACACAGTTTTAGACGATTAACTTGAGAGCAAGGTTCATTCACATGTGCTGTTATGGAACAGAAGTGGATTTACGTGGCTAATATTGTCTGACTCTTGTCATAATGGGATGTTGTGCAGAATGTTTCCATCTCACCACGATGTGTGTGAAGTCATGCTAGTTTCAGTGGCGGTGGAGTTTTCAAATAAGCTTATTCCCTGTGTGGACGACGGCAGCTAAACTCGGAGTGGAGTGGGGAACAGTGGTACAACTTTGTGCTTATCAGTAATCTCAGAGAAACAGTCGAGCACTTCCTGGCACAGCTTTGATCCAAAACTTGAAAAGTGATGATGAAAGACTGAAAAGTAAAGTTATCTTCTTTCCTGCTGCTGTGTTTTCCCCCTGCTTTTGTTTGAATGTGGTTTTAATCCAGGGGTGTGCCAAACCACCAGAGATGAACAGTTTTGATGTTTAGAAAAAGCAAAACAAAGTAGAAGTTTTTTTATTTTCATAAAGTATTATTGTCTTTCAGTTATCTTTCTAGTACCTCCTATCAATTCAAACTGTTGTTTGGACATATTTGTGAATGTGCCTTGCATGACTGAACTTTATATCCTGCAAACTTCAAGGCATTCATTGTCTCAGCTCCCTACAGCAAAGGCATAATACTACTGATTATGCCGTACATCAAGCAAACAGTACTACTCCATCAATAGATGGGTAATATAACACTAACCTGCAATGACATTGTTTTCTTATAACTGTACTGTAGCAGCTGTTTTATAATATTCTAGCACCCTTAAATTGTAATGTAACACATAGTTGACTTGCCAAGAAAGCCACTTTCTGTGTACTGAAATGTACAGCACAAAGAAATGTAACTCTTTCCAGTAGTAAATGTATTGATTAGATAGATATGGCATATTTCTGACGATAAAGTGTTGAAATTCAGCTGGTGCCCTTTTATTACCTAAAAAATGTAAAAATCTCTCAATGCAAAAATCAATTTTACTTGGTGTTAGTTGCTTCCATCAACCTTCCGCTCTAACATTTGACCTCAGTCCTTGAAGCTTATTGATATATAACATCACCAGCTTTACTTATTGGCGTTATGCTCTGTGGTTGTTGGATTAAAGTAGATTAACACATGTCAAAATGAAGGTTCAACTAAAGATGCTTTAAAATAGCCAACAGATTTGGTCAAAGATTCACTTGGTTATCAATATTGCTGTAATCGATTCTAAACCGCTTATAAGTTTGCATAAAATTTTGCATTTAATTAGTAATAAATATTCTTTAATTACTGATGTGTTGAAATCACCATTGAAATGAAATGCCAAGATTCACAGTTACGTCTTATAAGTTGTCTCCTTTATTTATTTGTTCGTTCACCAGTGGTCTTTGTGAATTTGATAAAAATGTTTGATCTCCTGTGTAGTTTTTAGCTCAGACATTCAGACAAGACTGTTTACCTGTAAAGTTATATGGGGTCACTTAAGGTTATGTTTCCCTTTCTGGGGATGGCAGAAGTCTCTGAGGAGACAACTCCAGTCTCCCTGCAGTGGGAAATCCGTCTTTACAAGATCAGTAAGGGGAACAACAGGTTAATGGAGAGCACAGCAGACAGCAGCAGCTGGTCCTGTCCCGGTCTCATAATACAAATGACTGGGGAATGTCACTTTTGATCAGTTCCTTCAATAATTCCCTCTAATCTGTTTTTAAAGGTTCTTTAAAGCTGATGTAGTCTTTTTGTTAAATGAAAGATTAGCAAAATGTCACTATTTACAAGACTTTCAAAGAATTACGAGGATGGAACGGGAAAATGCCATGTGGGGGCGAGGCGGGGAATGATGGCAGGGAAATAAGGACTAGGTGAGAAATGAACCTTTTCTTAAAGTCTTGTAAGTAACAGCACTAACTTCAGCTTTCATCGGCTGTGTTGCTGTGAAGAAAGAGTGTAATGCAAATTCTGTGTCCACATATTAGACTTAAGGACACAATGGACACGGCTTCGGAGCAGAGTTTGTTTGAGGACCTGACGTAAAATGCTAATCCATGTACACTACTTTGCATATCTATCTTCCCATCACAACGTGGTTCCTTGTCTTTTATTTTGTCCTCCTTCCTCTTTTTTTTGTTCCTCTTCACAGTTGCGTGGCTGCGCTGACCGGAGGTGAGCCATGGAGGATGGGAAGCCAGTGTGGGCGCCCCACCCCACTGATGGGTTCCAGCTGGGCACGATCGTTGACATTGGAGCCGAGACGCTCAGCATAGAACCACTGAACCAGAAGGGCAAGGTGGGTCATCACACACACACAGATACGCAAGCACATGAAGACACGCAAAGTGTGCGAGTCAGTGTGAAAGCAACACATTTACATTTCTGTGGCCTATTTCCAGATGGCTCATCAAGATATATTCAATATCTATACTCAGCTTGTTTGTCTTTTTTCTTTTATGGAGCCAAAACTAAACACTAACATCCGGCTGTTTTTGCACTTTTGTTTTGAAGTTAAGATTAGAAGAAGTTGAACTGGAGCAATGACAGATGAAAACTCATTTTAATATTTGATTTGTCACATTTCCATGACCCAGAGGTTGATTCAGATTCTCTTTTTGCAAACGTGCATCTTGTCTTTAGGCAACAGTTTGCTGAACCTGCCGTGACTAACAGCTGATAAATCACAAATCACGTCTGTCAGATAGCCTGCTAATAATAAGCTAAACAATTGAGTAATTCAAAGTCATGAAATAAATGGAAGTAATCTTAAGTGACACACCGTCAGCTTTCTAAATAATCCACATTCAATTTTCTGCCAATTACTTTCTAATCTTGACTTCCAGTCATGACAGATTTTAGTTTTTTGTTATTGATTTATACAACAATTGTAAAAAACAAGCTGATTATTTATATTTACAATGTTGATTTGAAATGAATATTAAATATTAAACAAATGATCAATAAACTGTTCATGTATTCATGTGCAGAGCTTTAGGGGAAAATTACAACTAAAGTAAGAAACTCGTGCTTTACATTTTACCATTTGTGTCAGACTCAAGTGTGATTTCAGGTAAGAAGGCGTTAGCACAACAATGTGTGAAATGTGAGAAACATGAGAGACCACATGTACACAGGCATAAATAAATAAAGAGAAGCAGCAGGTGTTCAGATAGCATTGCCTAGAAGAGTGCAGCTCATTAGGAGGTAAAGGCCACCTGTTACACCTGAGCCATCTTGTGCCCGTAACCAACAGCTTTCTGATGTTTACAGCAGACATGTACTGTTGAGGCAGCCTCGGCTTTTGTTTTGACTGAAGCGTTATTGCCAGAGTTGAAGTATCGTCCAGTCTCACACCACAGTTGTTATAGCAGGAAAAGGACAAGTGTATCGGATAACATTAACTATGGTTCAGTTTCATCTAGATGTTCCAATGAGATGAGTGAACCATCATGGATGACTTTTTTAGATAAAAGTGATAAAAGAGAGTACAAGTGTTCCTAAGCGCTTTAATTGTGGCTTTGTTTAATTCTGTTCTTTACACCATATCTAAGATATTTTTATAAACCTAAAACCCAACATTTGTTGGGTGGAATTAAGCTCTTATTCATTTTTATTCATTTCACTTGTGTGTTATGATAACTTTCTCATACAGTCACTGTTAGGAACACAATATATCTTAAGTTAGCACATCATCACCATTAATAAGAATGACTTACCTTCATTCAAGTTCACAGCTGAACTTTACTTTAAAGCAGCACTATGTGAGTTTTCAAATTCTGCTGCAGGCTCCTCCCTCTGTCACCGTTCCAAAAGCGCTCACATGGCTCGTTCTTCCCAGCATCGAACTGCAGGCAGAGCAGGAGACATTCACCTGTGCTCTACACCCAGACTGAGAACAAAATACACAAACACGTCAATGATAAAAACCAAACTAAAGAAAGGAATTATTGACACAAGAAAGTTTTTTGTGTTTTTTTAAGGTGTGTTTTTATGACTTTTTGTCTCATTCATGGCCATGACATTATCCCTCTCTGTGCAGCGTCCATGGCAATATGCACCAGACTGATTGTGTATATTAGACTAAGATGCCATTTAGCCACTTCAAATAACCTTTAGGACAGACATTTTCTACTTTTCTTACTAAGGAGATGGCATCACTGCTTATGGCTCATTCTGATGGCACACTGACGTTCATTACGTGCATTCCTGGGGTTATCTTTGCTCTGCATTGTCGCAGGGTTGAAAAACAGTAGTAAACTTTTTATTTTTCCAGCCGGAGGTATCACGCAAAGCTGCATTTTGCTTTACAGCATCATGTCATATGCCAACAACTGGATATTACCATACAGGCCATTTTGAAGGCCACGCTTTGGATGATTCAGCAAGAAATGCAGAAAGAAATTATTGGAGGAAGCAAGGAAAAGAAAAGGGACAAAGTGAAAGAGGATCAGACTTTTACTTGTTGGACAGAATTCAGAGAAGAGACAGGATGAATTAGTCCTTGTTAGGGGACAGCAAAGTGCCAAAGTTAAATAGCACCACTTTAAGTAAGTGTCATTCTCTCATCCAAAATTATATTAGATTCAAAGATAGAATAACTTTCCTAAGGTTTTATTCTATTCACATCAAGGGTCATGTAAGAACACATGGTTTGCATGATGCAAAAGATTTGATTGCTGTGTAATGCAAAGTTGTAACTAATGACTTTACAGGGGATGATTCTTTTTTTTCTAGCTATTTTCTGTGACACTAGCTACGTTTACACAGACAAAAATGTCTTCTGTCCATGTGAAAATTAATCTGAACTGAACTAGTTTACATGGACTCCAGATAAAGTTATACAGTCAGATGTATTTACATGATGGACATATTCAGTATGACTGTTGTGGTTTTGACCTTTGTAGTTCTTCTAGTTTGGAAGAGGGAGGTTTTTTTGTTATTTTGAAGCTTTTAAAAGTAAATATGTTCAATATATATACCAAAAACATATCTGCCACAGAGCAGGTCTGTTTTGCTTCCACCATTTTTCAAGACTTCCCTGACACTCATTACGTCATGTAACCTCCAAGTGGTTCAAGCATGCACACACCCTCGCCATCAAATTGAAAATCTGATTGGATTCTGATCAGATCAGCTGACCTGTTTACATGGCACTTTTTTATTCTGACTGAACGTTCAGTTAGATCATAGTGCTCCATGTCACATAGCTATGTCTATATATTTACCTGCTGTACAGTATTACCAATTCATTCAGACATTTTTTTGAGTTTGTAATGAGGAGCTTGATTGATAAAGTTTGCTTAAAGTCTGGTCCATCTGATGCGGATGTTTGTATTCTCACTTGCGGCTTCTCAGTGTATAATTCTCGCCCTTGAAGATGAACCTGCTTAGTGTTTTTTTCCCATATTTTTTCCCAGAAATTATTAATTAGTGACATTTTTATAGCAGTAACTTATTATCACTTTATTAGGGCATAAACTTTGTCCCATTTTTCAGATGGATATAAGGCCCGCTGAATGTTGGCTTCACTGCAAACCTGATCTCATCAGTGCCTCGGCTTTGTGAATGACCCTCAGCCTTTATTGGTTTTATTGGTCAGACATTTTTCACATAGTTGTTATTGTGGATGGCAAAGCCCGGGTTGGTGCCGAGATCCTGCAGCAGCAGGCTCACAAAGCTTGTTCTGTTTATGCATCCTGGCAGTTTGTGGTAATAAACCATGCACCATTTGGCCGAGTGAATCATGCACACATTTACAACCAGTGGTGCTGATAAGCAGTATGGAGGATGTAAATATAAATGGATAAAAACAGTTTATACTCTAGATGTATACTTTGGGGAAAACAACAAACATGATTGTCTGGTTAAAATGTAAAGGGTGGAGGATTTTTTTTTTTAAATAATGGCATGATTGGTCCCTTCAAGATCAGCATAATCTTCTCTTGACCACAAACATACTGCTTACTAACCCAGTCAGGTGTTCAGATCCTGTTGCTCTGCCACAAAATTATTCATCATCCTGCCATGTCTCCCCTTGTTTCTCTCACAGCTGACTTGTTCCATTGAGTTTATTTCCATTAACTCAGACTCTCAAACAATAAAGGGAGAACCCCAGTAACTAATTTAGCCTGTGAGCATGCCACACCAAACATCATTAGTGGGATCTTTAAGCACGATAAATGTTTCATGTTTATGCATGCTTGTTTACCTGTTTACAACATTTAATATATCTCTATTTAAAATTCTGATAAACATTTATTCTGTCACAAGCTTTACTAATGACTAGAAGTAAAACATGAATGTATAATGCTGGCACAGATTAAAAGCGATAGCGTAGCATGTATTTCTGTCTTGTGAATTGCATCAGAAAAAATCCTGTAAACATTGACGATGATTCATGTTACAGACGTTTCTTGCTCCGATGAACCAAGTCTTCCCAGCGGAGGATGACGTCAACAAATATGTAGATGACAACTGTAAGTTTTTACTGGAATAACTTCAGTTGAATTTTGTCATATCCAAGAAGAATTTGAATTTAATCGTGCTCTCTGTTTTCTTTCTCTTTACAGGCTCACTTATGTACTTGAATGAAGGTACTCTTCTTAACAACATCAGAGTGCGGTACAACAAAGACCACATCTATGTATGTGTTGTGTTCCTTTTTGATTCTCTACTATAATACAAGAATATATTTGATACGGTATTGTTTTTCTGCTGTTGTTGCTTTTTTTGTGGGATTAAGTCATCGCTATTCAGTTAGATCAGGTAGCAGATTGAAGAGCAGAAAGACAGGGTCTGTATCCTAGATTCCCTGGAGGAAAAGTACCAGGTGGTGATCAGGGAAGGTCAGTAAGTCAGGGGTCAGACTGGCAAACCAAATGTTGACCTCAGACACTCACTTAGGAAATTAGGAACAGCTGGTAGATGAGAAATTAAAGAAATGAACAAGACAAGGTGTGTATTACCAGTTTTCAGTAGGGTCCTTTTTACCTCTTGTTTTTCGTTGTTCAATTATTTAACTCATTCAAATGCTGTGAACCTAATCATGATTGCATTTGCTTATGTTGCAGACTTATGTGGCAAATATTCTGATAGCTGTCAATCCCTACTTCGATATACCAAAACTCTACGGCCCTGATGCCATCAAGTCATACCAAGGGAAGTCGCTTGGCACTCTGCCGCCTCATGTCTATGCTATAGGTGAGAACTCACAACTGTATTAGCAGGAATGTTGCTTTTTTTGTGAACACAACAAAACCACTTTCTGTTGCACAGAAGCTCACATAGAAAATGAGGAGGGAGGAACCAGTAATTTGACCTAAGCTGAGCTTTTACAGTCCTTGGAAATACATGACAGAGGTCAGTCTCCAGTAAAATGCCCCACCGCTCATCTCTAGCCATGTTAAGATGCATTTTGCAGCACCCTGGATTTCAACAAATCCAAGGTTGAACTCAAGGATCAGGGTGGTTTAAGCAAATTAAGCTGACTGAAGTGCAATGCTGCATCCAGACAGTCGTCCCAGGAAGTCTGATGTGACTTGCTGAGCACCCTAAAAACAAGGACGTTTATTTTCTTACAGTACATCATACATTTTTGCTTTTGTGTTTGAGAATATAACCACAATGAAACAATCACAGGTTCATGTACCGTTTTATGATTTTTGTTCTGATCTCGCTACTTTGTTGTCAGAGTGAAAGAAAGACAATTCAGTGACTGATGTGAATGTCATGTTCGGAAACATTAACAACTGTTCTGATTGAAGCTGTGACTTAAGTGGAGCAGATTTTATTAACTGTGTTGAATGTTAAAGACAGAATGGAGATAGAGAGGAGTGGGAATACTTGACCAATCAGATATGTTGAACCATGCATGCCCCACTCCTCCCAATTCCATTGTGGGGTTTGAATTATCTCCCTTAAGCTCATTTTTAAGCTCTTGGCTTCTACTGTTAAAACAGACAAGACTGAAACAAGAACCTATTAAGAGCCTGGTTCCTGAAAAATGTTGCTGCAGCCAAAATGCAGCGTTGATGATGTATTGTTTGCATATAGACAGCCTAAACACTGCCTGTCCAAAAAAGTCACACATGGATTTAACTAGGCAAATAGGTATGAGCTTCCTCTTGCACAATTACTGCATGGGTGATTATCTTTCATCTGTAAATAAGCTAATTAAGCCCAACTGATGCAATGAGTGTGCTTCTCATTTCTTAAACAACCATGCACAAAGACACTTCCCATGTATTAAGGATAGTGTGAAACCATCGTCCTCCAGGAAGAAATGTTGTCAGAAAAGCATCCTGAATGATAGACAATTTAAACATTTGGTGAATTCAAATCAAAGAAAAACAACAAGATCAATTGGGTTAAAACTGAAAGAATGGTTGAGGAAGCATGAAGCATCATCTTCCCATCTGGACTGGGCATAACCACAAGTTTAAGCAACGGCAAATTTATTTATTCATTTATGTTGGTTTGTTTGTCTTGCTTAGCCGACAAAGCCTACAGAGACATGAGGGTTTTGAAAATGAGTCAGTCCATCATAGTTTCTGGTGAATCTGGTGCTGGGAAGACTGAAAACACAAAGTTTGTTCTCAGGTATGACTTTACTGTACATGATTCATTAGCTTTTTCTTTTTCTTGTGTTTCTTTATTGTTCCTGCTGACTTGCAGTGGCTCAGTGGTAACTGACTGCATGTGAATGGTTTTTCATCTTGTAGATATCTGACAACAATATACGGAAGTGGTCAAGATATTGATGAGAGAATTGTAGAAGGTAATATGAATGAATTTGAAACATATTAATTAATTTGTTTGGAATATGTTGGGATGCAGTGTTCTTGAATTAATTTCTTTCCATTTCATGCAACAGCAAATCCTCTTCTCGAGGCCTTTGGAAACGCAAAAACTGTCCGAAATAATAACAGCAGTCGCTTTGGGAAGTTTGTAGAAATCCATTTCAATGACAAAGTAAGCGGTGATGATTTATTTCATGGTTGCTTGCTTTAGGATTCATATCTCATACATTTTAGAATCTTCTTTTAAGATTTGATTTCTTCCCTGTGCCACCAGAACGCAGTTGTGGGTGGATTTGTTTCCCATTACTTGTTGGAGAAATCAAGGATTTGTATGCAAAGCAACGATGAGAGGAACTACCACATTTTCTACAGACTGTGTGCAGGAGCATCAGAGGACCTGAAGCAGAAATTACACCTGGACTCTCCGGACATTTTCAGGGTCAGTGGCTGCGGACAGATACATCTTTATACAAGCAGGAGTGATCTAAGTGACCTTTGTTTATATGATGGATGGATTTTTTGTTGTTGTATTCTGGAAGAACTGCAGATTTAAATGAAACTCAGTTCAAGGAATCTCTTTACATGAAGCAAAACTTCCCCCCCGACCTAAATCAAATAGCTTATTTTATATGCTCTCAATTAAATTCCATTCACCTTTTTTTGTGTTGTACCAATTACAACAATGTCATCGGTTTGAGCCAATCTGTTGTCATCAGTCTGTTTTCATACAAGCCAATTCATAACAAATAGTCTAGGAAACCAACAAATTGTATTGAATCTTATCCATTCCAGCATCCTGAGCATGCTAGAGGTGACACTGGAAAGAAAAATCTTCCTTTTAACAGGAAGGAAAATGTTCAGCCTGAGCCTCGAGTCTGAGAGCAAATTAAAGGTAAAACTGGAGAAAAATGATCTCTGCTGATCTTAATCTTTTCTGAATCATTCTGAGACAGGACGTCCCTGATTTTGGGACAATGAATATCATGCATGTGGAAGAAGGCGGTTCTAGAACCCTCTGAAAGAGACTGTTTACGGAGCAAGCTACTAGCCCTGAATGTTCCTTTAAACATTTATCAAATCATCCATTCCCTGAAGTGATAGCCACATCATAAGAGTCAGTTACCTCATGCACTTCATTACTATTCAGCTGTGGAGCAATGCTGGAAAACAAGAATCAATCGTAAAGCAATCAACATTCTCAGTAGATCTGCCAGCAGGTGCTGAACTTCTTCATATCTTCCTGACTTTCTTTCTTTCCTTTGCAGTACTTGAACCGAGGATGTACCAGATACTTTGCTGGTAAAGACGGTGATAAACAAATAATGCAGAGCCGCAAAAGTCCTGAGGTAATCTTCCATTCTGTCCTCCCTTATTACCTCTCATCCCATGCGGCATTTTCTCTGGCTAACAGTTTTCACAGCATCTTGATACAGTTTAGTTTGCCTAAAATAAAATAAAGTGCTTTTTTGCTACGAAACAAAAGCAGATATTGTGTCATGTAATTTCTCCGTGAAAATAAATCATTTGGACATATGCACAATAGTGCCTTCCAAACAAAGATCAAGCAAAAAAAAAATCAGCCCACTTTTAAGAATGTATGCTGCCAAGCTGAAATGATATGCAGGAATTAGTCATTGAACTTATTCTATGCCAAGAAATAAGTTCAGATCTGTGGATTTGATCTATTATGTATGGTGTGACAAGGTAACGCATGGCTGGGATGCAAAGCCTGCCAGACACTTGCGATTCGTATTTGGAAACAATTGGAAGAATAACTGATGTGTTACTCTCTCTGGGACTAATTATATATGTTCATTTCACTTCTTTTGTAACATGGAAACATGTCTACTGTTTTGATATTCAAATTTTCAGGAAAATCAGGTGAAGTTGTAAACTAGAATAGCATTTGGAAAGCACATCTGCTGCCAAGTCCGAAAGCCGTTTATTATTTCAGGAGTCAGAGAATCTGCACCAAAACCAAATGAGTACTTATTATGTCCATGCTGCTGCACTGCACCAAGGTTCATGCAATATAATCTCACTGACAGGCAGCAATGATCACATACATCACAGGCCTTTGGCCAACAGTAAGTAGTCACTGTCCTGGAAAATTTTGTTGCACCTGTTTGTTCTCTGTTGTTAATTCTTTCATATTAAAAGTCATTTTTATTTTTGGCATGGAAATATTCAATTAGTACATGTTTTAATGTGTCCTAGTGTTCCATTGAATTCAAAGGATTTTGTTTTATCACTTATTTAATATCAATGGACTATTTAACATGCATATCATTCATATAATCATAATTCCATGTTGTGTGCAAGTGTATTTCATTAAAGTTTACTGTCATTTGTCTGTCCCACTTCATGTTTGTGTAATTCACAGGACAATAAGGTGATGTTTTGTTTTTATTTCGTATTTTTTCTTCTTCGGGGCTTTGTGCTCCCTTCTCTTCCTCCTGTATTTTTCCTAAATTTAACTCTTGACTGTCGGGTTTCAGGTGCGTTTGTAGGGAAAACAGGAAATGAGTGCATGTTTCCTCTTTGTTTGAATGTGCATGTGGGTGTTTGGATTTGGGTTTGGTTACTCAGGATGTTTGGTTCTTCTGGTGTTGTCAGTCATATGAAGTAGGGCTGCATAGTTATTAATGCAAAAAGAATATTAAATTCTTGTTATTTCTTTAAAATTATCACAGCACTCTGTAATGTAATGACACAATGACAATCCTTGCACATATTCTGTTATATTTACAGTATAATCAGAACTGTTTAGTCTTTGTTGTGCAGCCCTTAATTGAACTGCAGCTATGACATCTTGCCTGCAAATGCATCAAGCCATTTAAGTCAAAGTTAGATACTGTAGCAGAATTAGCCTTAGCTTTAAACCTGCTGTACTCTTTTTTAAATATGCAATGTTTGGATTTGTTTATCATCTTATTTAATGTTTCTCTTTTAGTCAAAGTTTACTTCAAAAGATTTACTTCATACATCAGGACAATAAAATGAATTAGGAAGCACAGTTTTGTATGACAATGTTTGAGTGATTTTATATTTGTAATGTTAAATTGTGCTGGTTTGTTTTGCAGCATCTAAAGCTGGGTGCGCTGAAGGACCCTCTTCTTGACGACCAGGGAGATTTTAACAGGATGTGCAATGCCATGAAGAAGATTGGTCTGAATGACACAGAGAAGCTGGACCTTTTCAGGGTTGTTGCTGGCGTTCTGCATCTGGGCAACGTTGATTTTGAAGAAACAGGAAGTTCTTCAGGTGATGGAGTGGACATGTTTACAAATGTAATACTTTAGGATAAATAGCAAAACTCATGGGATATATATTAGCATCCGCTTTGAATATGAAGTAGTTCTTTTTAGTTCTATCCATGAAAACTGTGAAGAGAAAGTCTCCTTTCCAGCAAATTACAAAAAGAATTTTCTTCCACTTCTGTTAAAAAGCTGAAATATATTTATTAACTCAATGTTGACTTTAACATTAAAAGTTGACTTTAGTTTGCTTATTCAACAAATGCAAGCACATATAATATTTGGTATTTTGTATTTTTCATGGATTTCATATCTCAAAAAGAGAGGCCATGTCCTTGGCCATCATCATAGTTTAGTCTGAAGCGATTACAAAAGGACGTGTTACTATGGCAACCATGAGCTTTTTGCTCCCTATGTCTTCATGCTTTTGTAGTGTTATTTTATTGTGTCTATGATCAAGGTCTCTGTGGATACATTAATCTGTCAAACTTAGCTTGTACTGTACTAGAAGAGCTGCTGATATATCTTTGACTGCACCAGGATCATTCTAACACTCTCAGACACACAAGTCTCTTATTCATCTGATTTTTTTGCCCCAAATTATTCACCTTTTTCTTTGGTCCAACTTGGTCATTCCTGCCGGTGTTCCACTGTGAGGCTTTAAAAAAAATCCCTCACTATGGGATGGATCTTAAACCAGTTAGCAGACAGTACGTCAATAGAAAAACACCCTACACTTTCACAACCTTATCATGAACATATGTCTAATTTTTTATTTTCAGGTGGTTGTATCCTAAAGAACCAGTCAGAGCAGACTCTCCAATACTGCGCTGATTTGTTGGGCCTGGAAAAGGACGACCTGCGCGTCAGCCTCACAACCAGAATCATGCTCACGACAGCAGGGGGCGCCAAAGGCACAGTTATCAAGTAAGATCCGCTGGGTAGCAGGAACGGGTTCTTCACAGCCTAACTGAGTATTTCTTGAGGAAAAATAGCCCCTTCTGTTTTCGGAAAAAGGCTAATTTATGGTTAACTGCAAAATAATCTGTCTGCTGAACTTGCTGAACTGGCGCCATGTTGAAAATAGATTTCATAATTACCCAGAGTTAGCGATCAGAGAGTAGAATTGAAAGTAAGTCAGGCAATCCGTCGGCAGCTTTTGCTCTTAATCCTGCCACGGAGAAAGTCATTTAGACCGGAACATGTCGGCTGTTTTCATACAGGTGAAAAAGAGAATATGACATTAACAGCGCTCTCGTCTTCTTTGGTGATGATGTAGTGTTTGAGTGATGGGGCCACGTTTGGAAGATTAATATTTCAATAGCGCCAGATGCTGGCCTGGCCTGGAAGTGTTTTCTCCATATAAATAATGCAGTCTGTATCTGAGGAGGCAGGGGAGCATGGCTGCAGTACAGTGAAGCCCCAGTGTCTGGGGAGCAGGTGGAGTGACGGGGAGGGGGGGGGACTGTCTTTGTTTCTAAGCTCCAGACAAATCCACCCTGCCCCCAGGAGGTTGAGGGCAACAGAAGGGGTGGAGGCAGCAAAGTCTTTCAACTCATCTGCACATGAAACATAGTAGCAGATAAAATTGCCTGTCACTGAGATCATTTATAGGGATTATGTGTGTTTTAATTATTTTCAATTTTTTGATATGCCACAATGCAAAAAAAGGATCAAATTAAACAACCCTCGAGGGTGGACCAGTAGTTTTTGTAATGGGTGAGAGCTTGTCTGGAGGGTGACTGGGTTGAATATCAAAAGAACGAAGTTGGATGGAATAAAAGAAAGCAGAAGAGAGATCTTTCCATTTGAAATTCAGCTTCCTCCCAGTTGGGGCACCTGAGTTGAACTCTTGGCCTCTGTGGAGCTGCACTTTGTCACATCAGTCAACCCCTTGAAATAATTTCATCATGAATGTTTTTAAAGTTTCCTTAGAGAGCCTTGTGGAGTTCAAGGTTTACGATTTTGATTTCATAATGTTTATTTCACTAAGGAACCCAGACTTTTAAACCTGGTGTAATTTCTTCAAAGTTTAACATCAGCATGAAAAAATATTTGTTGCCACACTGAAATGATAAAAGAGATTTTTTTTTTCATGAAGAAACTAGTATGTCCCAGTTTTTTTAATTTGTTTCCCTGGTCCAATTTGTGTCCCTTCAGGGTGCCTCTAAAGGTGGAGCAGGCTAACAGTGCCCGCGATGCCCTGGCCAAGGCAGTGTACAGCCGCCTCTTTGATCATGTGGTCAAACGAGTAAACCAGTGTTTCCCTTTCGAGACGTCCTCCCATTTCATCGGGGTCCTGGACATAGCTGGGTTTGGTAATGAATTTCAGGTCACGCTGGAAAAAAAATCTACAAGTTTCAAATAAACTCCATACATTTTTATAATGAAGCTCAACTTCTAAATATGAATTTACCATCACTCGCTTCAGAAAGAGATATTTTCTTTGTGCGACACGTTTACATAATGTAATCTTCATTACCAGCGTTTCTTCCAGAATTTCCCCCACCCCTATAATTAACATAGGCTTTGCAACCTTTTTCGTTTTAATAACTAATTTAAATTAATGTTTTTCTGCTTCTTCAATTTTTCCTTCTCAGAGTATTTTGAGCATAACAGCTTTGAGCAGTTCTGCATTAATTACTGCAACGAGAAGCTGCAGCAGTTCTTCAACGAGCGTATTCTGAAGGAGGTGGGTGATGCGCCTGTGGATTAAGGTGATTTGGTGTGGTTTTCCTCTTCATTCTGGGAAACCTGCCATGTCACGTCACTGCTGGGTGAAACTTCCCGACCCGTTCATGAGCCAGGAAGAAGCGACTGCCGTGCTGAGCTTCTCTTTCTTACTCTATTTGTTTTCTTTCTTATATTGTCCCTCCACCTCTACTGTTTCCTCTCTCATTAGAATGCTAATTTCTCAGGGGACACGGGGAAGCTTGTTTCTCTCCTGTGATCTCTTAATGTTATTCTTTTCCAAGGTCCATAATTAATGTGCTGCAATTCAGTGTTATTTTTAATATAACCTGAATTGCTTATTGTCAGTTTGATGTTTGTTTTTTGATCAAGTAAGTCATGTTCTGAGGTCACTCAGGGAGAATGTAACAGCTTTTCTGTCAGGAGATCATGCAAATGCTATGTCAGTGATGATTATTTTTCTTTTTGTTTTTGTTGTTTTTTAATCATTACAGGAGCAAGAACTCTATCATAAGGAAGGACTGGGAGTGAATGAGGTGCATTATGTGGACAACCAGGACTGCATAGGTAAGTCTCTGTACCTCTGTGCCTTTAGAATTACACTTCATTTCGTGTATCCAGGAGGTCACCTTCTCAGATAGATAAATAAAAAAGTCACAGATGAAAATGAAGATTATATCAGCTTTACAGTTTGAAAAAAATTATGCTTTTGTTCTTATCTGTTTATAAAGTAGATAGGTTAGGTGTCTTGACCTGTTCCAAATGGCCAAGAATCCAAGCTGAACACGTTTAATCACTACCTTGGAAGATCTCTGTATGTGGAAACAGGTCAATAAACTGACACCCTGGGACATTGTAAACATCAGTTTGAGAGCTTGTATTGCAAAAATGTAAGATTTCTTGACAGACATATGGGGGCCTATAGAGTAGCAAAAGTAAAGTCTTATCTCTCTGAAAGCTGCCATATCTGAATGTCAGAGGGGAGCGAGTGTAGTGGGTGTTTGTGGGTTTTATGGCCTATTTTGTTTTATGAGAAGCAGTGGAAATTATACCCTCTTGTTTTGGCTATTTGTCTGTTTTCAAATGAATCCTGGAATTAATGAGATGAAGTAGTCCACGTATCAAGGTGAAGCAGTTTGATTTGTATTTCAAAGGGTGCAACTATTCAGGTGTGAGTCTAACTGACAGCACTGAATAACATTCATGACTTGCAAATGACCGCTTGGGTTGGCCATTAATTCTCATCAATCTTCAGTATTTATGCACAGGTGCTTGTTCATGCAAATTTTCTCTAAGGTCCTTGGCCATCACATTATTTTCTAAACAGTAAGTTGTATGAATAATTCAAATAGGAGGCTAAATGAGCATCCTGATGAACATGTTTTATACTTTTTGCATATTCAAATCCAGGAACAGTGAGGAGGAAATTTCCAATAAATCTCAGGCAGCATATTTAGTGGTTCTTTAACTTCTTCATCATAATGGCCACTCTGCTTTCACATCATCAAAATGAATAAATAGTGTTAGTTAAAGTTTCAGCTACTCCATAAAATGTCTGCAAGCATTTGAAACATGGGTATATAAGCATACCCTCTTTCAGTTCTATTGAGGTGCCTGTTAAATTTGGATCAATCCTCTAGCAATAACAAAATTTTGGAGTTAAGTAAATCTGCCCTCAGAAGAGCAACAGCTCAACTTCTAAATTTTTACATGTCACGAAATTAACAAGCTGTATGAAAAGCGGAAGTACTACATCTCAGGCTCTAAAGGCCTTAGTTAGCACTTACATGTTAACGTGAATTATGGCACAGTTACAGAACGATTGAACCACTGCCGTCACAAAGTTGTTCACAAACACCTTATTACAGAAAAATATTCCATGATCAACATGTAAAGTCTGTCCAAAAGCTAAAGCTTGGCTGCAACAAAATGTATTGTGTATATGATCTGAAACATGGAAGCAAAAATCTACAACGCAACAGCTGAAAAAGAAAAACTCAAGGTCAAACCCCAGAGCTTAGCATGACTGAAATGTTATGGGGGTCTAGAGGTCTATGCATAAACAAATACTTTCAAACTTTAATGAACTAAAGCATTGTAAATAGGAGTGGGCTAGCAATGATGTGAGAGACTGACATCATCACACAGCAAGCAATTATTTCAATGTATCTCTGCCAAAGACCATCCTTTAAGCTGTGAAATAATGGGATGTATTTCTTTTTCACCCTCTTTCTTTCCATTTCAAATGACCAGTTAAGAATCAGATGATTTTCTTTTTAAATGTTTTGTTATTATTTCCTGTAATGTAAAATCTATTCATCTAGAAGATGTAGTTTCTTTGTCACATACATCACAGATACGTGTCTACTCCTGCTGTTCAGTAAAACACAGTATTTTTCTTTCCCAGATCTTGTAGAGGCAAAGCTGGTGGGAATTCTGGACATTTTGGATGAGGAAAATCGTCTTCCTCAGACCAGTGACCAGCATTTTGCTCTGGCCATTCACACCAAACATAAAGACCACTTCAGACTGACGGTCAGAGCTCTCGCTGTGCTCCTGCTCCCTCTCCCTCATTCTCTTATTCTCTCTTCCCTCTTCGCTTTTTCTCTCCACTTCTCTTCTATTGTTATCTTCTTTGTGCTCCCAGCTCTTCTCTAAGACTGGAAAGATGTGGATGTATATATGTTTTGTCATTGTGATCAGTTTTAGCTTCCCTGGATGTCATGACAGTTTTGTAAATGACTCACGGTTCCAGGCCCCACCCCTGTCGCTGTCTTGACCATTGTTGTTTGTCACGCTGCCTGCATATCAGCAAGCATGAAATCCGTCTGAAAACATAGTCTTGACATCAATTCAGGCTTAAAACTAGAGATGATTGGGTGCAGAAAAGATGCTGTTATCTTTTAAATGAAGGCTGTTCCGTAAATTGAATAGAGTGAAAATCTATCTAAATCCTTGAATGTGATGTTTACGAATGTTTCTGCTTGATGGTTTTTACTTCTTTTTCACAGTGTCATTGTTTATGGCTCCTCTTATAGATAAAACTAATGAAGCTTAAGTGTTAATTGTGTTTTTTCTTCTTATTTTTACTAATTCACTTATTTTCTTTTACTTAGGTTCCCAGGAAGTCAAAGTTGGCCATTCACAGGAATCTCCGAGATGATGAGGGCTTTATGATCAGGCACTTTGCAGGAGCAGTGTGTTATGAAACGGTAACTGTTTATTATTTTAAAATGTCAACAAGAAAGACAAAAGAAACAAAAACGGAGAGACGCCAACGATTCAGATATTAGACATTTTCACACTGTTGTGTTGTATAAAAATGATCAGGTTTGGAATCCAGCAGGATTTCTCCCACACCTGTCCCAATCCAGTCAGATGCAGGTTAGTTTTTACAAGAGATCTAATAAGTTTTTCAGGATACTGAACAATTGTCCATTATTTGCAGGAGATGATGGATGTTATAGCTCAGTTCCTTACATGGTCTGCAGTTCATGCCTCGCAGTTACAGCGTAATACGGAGAACGACTGGTAACCATGTTTAATGCTAACAGTATTTATTCTGCACTTAACACCCAATTGAAACTGAGGCTCAAATTTCAAGACCCGATGAAGTGATGAAAACACAATCTAAAACATTGTGTTGTTTTATGCCCTAGATTGGTTCGTTTTTTTTCTTCACACATTTTTAATGAGATCTCCAGCTACCGATGTCCTCTCCAGGTCTGCCTCAATTTCCTCGTCCCAAGAACCCCCCTAGAGAGCATTATAGATGGCATTGATGGATGAGCTTTTCTTAAAACTACCAAACCAAGTGACACAGACCTTGATAAACAGATTTTTTCCTTTCCTTTTTATTTTTTCAATGTGGCCTTCTTACTGAAAGAAAACAAAAAGGTCATTCTTTGATAAACAGCATTTTTGTGATATCTGATGAAAGGTCATAAGGAGTCAGTCCCCCGAACAGAAGATTTCTTTTATGTTTCAAATAAGGATCCAGGTTCTGTGGATTGTTAATGAATTGTTGCAGTAAATCTTATTAGATTAAAAAGTTTAAGAACAGTAAAGTTAACAAAATGTGGAGGCTTCTACATCAAGAATCCGTCGTTTGTAACAAAGATCTTCCTTGATTTAAGGCGACTGACTGGTTTTCAAATAATCCAAGATGTGGATGTGAATACTGAAAAGTATTCACATTTTCTATGTGTAATGTGTTTTTTTTTTTGTGTATTTCACTCGTTAGATCAACAAGTTATGTATCGCAAATAGCCTGTGATTGCTTTAATTGTTGAACCGTAATGGTATATTTCCAAACGCTTATCATGTTTAAGCTATAAATTCTCTGAAAATACATTTGTGTAACACATTTATCTTTCTGTCAAAAACCTCCAATCTATCAACAATAGTCGAGAACTGCAGGGTCAAACATATTCTTTGTTTGATTTTGCACTTATTTGCAATGTATACTGGCATGCATAGAAGTCTGCCACCACATGAATGAATGCAATGCATTTGTATGTTGACAGACACGGTTCGTGGAGAAGAATAATGACGCCCTCCACATGTCCTTGGAGAGTTTAGTGTGTGAATCAAAAGACAAATTTGTTCGAGAGCTGTTTGAGAACTCCAACACCTCCAAGGACTCTAAACAGAAGGCGGGCAAACTCAGCTTCATCAGCGTTGGAAACAAATTCAAGGTCAGACTGTTCAAGTTCATCATCTTTTACTCTCTTACATTTAACTACACATATAAAACATAACTATTTTGTTGGCAAATGACCATATTTAAGTCATATTACATAAGACATGCAAAATGCCCCAACATGCTTCTCTGTAAAACTTTAGAACCACTTGGACTTCTCACCAATCATCAAAGACTACGTTCCAGATATTTAACTGAGATTGGGTTTCAATATAAAATGAGAAGATACAGTATGTTTAATACTGACCACTTGTGACTTCAGAAGGGTCCTAATGAGAGAAAAGTAACCACGTTTTATACAGTAGACTTGTAATGTCTTTCAGTATAACAGGAAAGTTTGAATTTCCAGGTATTTCAGTGCGTCCCCAATGATAACAGTACATATTGTAGGTAGGTGTAGCTTCCTCTTGTGACTGGTTGTGTACATCTCAAACAGTCACCAGACTGGTTGTGGAATGTGGCATGCAGAACATTTTGATGGGTACAGAATATTCTATAAGACCCCAGATCTTTCTCCTCAGTAACTTTTCTCCTTTCCATGCTTTTCTACCCTAATTCCCCTCCTCATTCCTGGTTTTACTCTTAGATTTCCTCCAGTTTCCCACCTCTTTCTTCTGAGATATCCTTCTTTAATGGATAAAATGGGATAGAGGTATGTGTTTCCATTACAGCTTTTCACTGTCCTCATCAAAAGACAGAAGCAGCAGGGGAGGGTTCAGAGGAAACGGAGCGGACACAGATACCGGATCTCTGGGAAAGGATCGTAGGCGAGGAATTCACAGACAAATTATGTGTTCAGAATTTCAGACCATTCAAATCTTCTCTTTATTTAATTGCAAAAAAATCTCTGGCTCCTCATCCGTCCAAGCATCTTCACTAGATATTAACTGTTTACAGGACTCTACTTCATGTCCTGTGAAGTTACACTTCTGCAATGTGCTGCGATGTTGACAGGTGTAAAAAAAAATACCACAGAAAAACTTTGTAGCGAGATTTGAGAGGTTTTTTCAAATACGTATGCTTCAAATACCTTCTCTTTCAATATTTACGTTTTGCACAATTTTAGGGGTAATGGAATTGCAAATAGTGTCAGAAATTTGAAAGCAAGAGTAGAGTAAGAAATAATGAAAGAAAGACTTTGAGATACTTTTGTTTTGACTGAGACAGAAACACACACTTTTCAGCTATTTGTTTTTTTTGCACATGAAAAAGACCAAGGAATACAGCTGTCCCTTAATAGGCTCCAAATGTTTAGCTTTTTATCATCATCACCATTCCCAACTCCCTACAGACATCTTTTTATTGATTTGTTTATTAATCAGACTTGTGGTCTATTTATTGTGCATGGTTGGAAATGTGATAACTATTTTAGAAATAAGTTAATAGAACAAATTTTTTCACGTTTTCATCTTTTTTTTTATTGTGAAAGCAGGTCACAAATAAACTACCAATTACTACAAATTTACTGTTCATTAATATTTCATCATTATTATTATTTGCTTGTGCAAAGTTACTCCTATCTGGAGTGCTGCTTCTTTATTTTTAAGCATTTAATGGATCATGCCTGATAGACCAGAACGTACAGTCCTTGGGTGCATTCTTCCAAACAAATTAGTGAACAGTTCCCTTTGTCTGCTTGCCCAAACAGACTCAGCTGAACCTGCTGCTTGACAAGCTTCGCAGCACTGTGAGTAACATCTGGTACATTCTGCTTCCGGTTTTCATTTCTTCAAAATCAAGATACAAATCCTTGTTCACAACTTCAGAACATGTGCATGTGTAATTAATGCACAGATATGTTTTATTTACATGCTGGTTATGATAGACATTGAGATAAGGAGGAGTCACATGCTGATAAGGATAATTTAATCAGATTGATTCTTATTTCTGAAGGGCTCAAGTTTCATCCGCTGTGTAAAACCCAACCTGAAGATGGTCAGCCACCAGTTCGAAGGAGCTCTGATTCTCTCACAGCTGCAGTGCTCAGGTAAGAGAACAAAATAGTATGGACATATATTAAATCACATTCCTCTATTTAAAAAAAAACATTCAAGCTGAATAAATATATTAAGTCACTACCCACACCATATAAACCGGTTTTCTGTGTTTTGTTTATGTATTTATTTATTTATCTAAGAAAAAAACTCAAAGTAATGTAAGGATTTGTAAATTCATATCCAGAGGTTTCATTATGCTGAACTCAACCAGAGAAGCCTTGGAAGGCGTTCAAGTTATTTCTCTGTGTGTCAGAGCTGTTTTTCCTTGTTTGGCATGCTGCTGTATTCCATCAAAAATCTTCTGTAGACAATCTTTTTGCTTTTTTTGTCAATTCCGCAATCTCACTTGGGCACTGACAATAATCATAATGAAAGCCGGTATTTACTTTATGCTACTTCTAAAAGTACATCAGAGAGAATTGTGCTGATTTATTCATTCTGAAGTGACTCCATGCTGCTTTTTTATGCTGTTATGCTTCATGATGGACCTATTTCTGCACACATGCATGCACAAAATTGCTTCTGATATGCTACATATCAGATATGATGTTTCCAGTTTATATATCGATGCTGTGTATTTATCCTGATTAGGAATGGTGTCAGTGTTGGACCTGATGCAAGGGGGGTTCCCCTCCAGAGCTCCCTTCCATGAACTCTACAACATGTATAAGGCATACATGCCAGATAAACTTACACGGCTGAATCCACGACTCTTCTGCAAGGTGGGCTTACAAAAGTTGAATAATATCATCTCAGAGTGGAGAAAATATGTGTAAAGTTGGGTTAAAATAATGAGTTAATCCTTTTAAATGAATCCTTATTATATGAGTAATGGTATCATAGCTAAGACAACAACCCAGATAGGCTCTTCTGGGAAATGATTAGCATTTATGAATATTTTAATGGTTTCATATGCAACAATGCTGTAAACCTGATTATGTGTAATTTTCCTTTGCAGGCTTTGTTTAAGGCACTGGGTCTAAATGATAATGACTTCAAGTTTGGACTGACAAGAGTGTTCTTTCGCCCGGGAAAGGTAAAATGTTAATGTTGTCAGTCAAAGTGAACAATGCTAATGCACTCGATTACAAAGATTACAGCTTGAATTGTGTCTGTGCCCATCAGTTTGCTGAGTTCGACCAGATCATGAAGTCTGATCCAGAACACCTCGCAGAGTTGCTGAAGAAAGTCAACAAGTGGCTGCTGTGCAGCCTCTGGAAGAAGGTCCAGTGGTGCTGCCTTTCTGTCATCAAACGTAGGTTCAATACAACAACAAAAAAATGCTGAAGAAGTGACCAGCAAATGCGAACACACTGAATAAGTATTCACCCATCATGCCTGAGATAAAATTAGTCAAACTTTGCCAGCCATAAGAAAAATATATTAATCTAACATTACAGTTGTTTTTAATAGGCATTAAACCTTTAAAGAAATTTCAAGTAAAGCTTCCCTTTTTTTAAGCACCTACTCCGTGTCTTTCATGTACCACTGTACGCCACCTGGCCAGCGGCAGTTATTTCACACTGATGTTTCACACCTTTCATTTCGTTTGGATTTGTGAGAGAAGCAGCCTCCAGCCATATGAAATAGCACTCCATAAGCAATTCCTTGTTACTCTCAGTACCAAACTATCGATTTCCACCATTTAACAAAGTGGCTCTGGCATATTTGTGTAAAAGCATCAAATGAAATTACATTACAGCTATAACAGAGCACTGCATCTGGCCCTGGGCATTTATAATTTCTTTCCTATTATTTCATCTTATGATTAATGTTTCATTTTGTGTGAATGACTGAATTAATGTTATGTTTCATTTGATTTTAGCTACCGAATAGGTCTTTTTTTGCCAATTTTTGTCTCTTCTTTTGTCCCCCAATCCAACACCAGTCAGAAATAAAATGGGATACAGAGCTCAGGCCTGCATTAAGATTCAAAAGTCTGTCCGTATGTGGTTGTGTAAGAAGAAACACAAGCCAAGGTAAATGTTCTCTTTTAATTATTTATCTTTTGTTCATCGACTGTAGAGTGCTTTTTATTTGAACAGATTCACTTGATGGGTTTAATGGGTACCACACGTCTATGTTCAAATCAATGCACCAAATCATCTGTGGACCATTGAATGAAAAGAAGTGTCACTGAACTGCTTTGGGAAATTAAATGTGTCTGCTTAAATGCAATAAAAATGAGGTTCCAGTTAAACATCAATCCTATGTTTTAGAATTCTGTTTCATTTTCTAATGCCTGTAAATATTTAACCAGCGCTAATACATAAGGTGTTCCACTTCCAAGTATTAAGAATTCACATTGATCAGAATGTGATCAGTATGGATTAGGAGTACATTTTACATCAGTAGGAAGTGAACATTGGCTCTGTAAATGCAAAATCATAAAAAGATGAACTCCCTTACTTATATTGATTCAAGATGGAGAAGATCTACAGAAAATCAATAATCATAAAACCCTACTCTTTTGGAAAGATAGAAACAAGTTTATCCCACCTGAAATCGAAACACCACTACTGAGTCACTGCAACTCACAGGCTCATATTTGTCGGTAGCAGTATTATATAATGGATAGCAGATGACAAATACAGATTTTATTGGATTACTAACTTATTTTAAAAAATACTTTGGTCATGCTGGGAAAGAAAGTTTTTGTGATTTTAAATCCACACATTAGTAAATACGGTTAAAGATAAGATAAACACTTTTCCCTATAACACTCATATAGTAACTGTCTACAAAAGTAAAAGTATTTAAAATATGTGCATAGTGTATTACATATTAAATTACATATACATAAGATAACTTTGCAATACTTTGACTAATAATAATAATACTTGTAATGTTTGTCTTGTTGGCCCTTCACATGTCAGCATCTCAGAGCTAAATCAGACAGAAAGAGACCCACAGTCAGCTGGTCAGGTCCTGAAAACAACACCATGTCTGATTAAGCTCAGATCTACAAAAGTAAAATCGAATCCACCAACACAAGGTTTTGCACAAGATGGCAAAAAAGTTATTTCCTTTTTACAGTTTAGACTCTTTTTACTATTCAAAGTTCTATGTTTTCCATTTATAAGATGACATCTTCACTAATGCAGCAGAGTACACATTTTACTCAAAATGCTCATGAAGGTTTTACAGTGTAACTCTGAACCTCTTTCTCCCAAAACAGAATTGATGGTATGGTGAAAGTCCGAAACTTGAAGAAACATATGGATCGTTTCAATGAAGTGGTCAACGAGCTGAAGGAAGGCAAACAGGAGATGGCCAAACAAGTTCAGGACCTGGCCGCTGCCATAGATGCCCTCTTAGCAAAAATAAAGGTGATGCTCATGTTGGTTTTCTGTCTCCTCAAGATTTTGGCTTCCTGATGAAGGTTCGGTTGAGTTTGGTTGTCAACCTGTAGGTAGTTTTTTTAATCATAATGTGTATGTTGAACATACTGTGTTTCTTCTACAATTTAGCTTGAAGCTGATGTGGCTCATGTTTATTTGGTTAATATTTCTACATATATAGATCCCTGCCATAACCACCTTCGTAGAATGCCTTAACCCTGTGTTATAAAAGGCCTTTTGCAAAGTGGGTTCTGCCCTCTTCAGATTTTTTTTTTTTTACTGAATCAATATTTTCAATCACCCTGGGATAAAAAGAGCTCAGAGAAGAAGACGCCTCTCTACTCCAATGATTTCATTTATCGAGGCTGTTTTGCTAAATGATCAAACTTGCTTTGTGAAATCCCAGCTCTCCCCATGCAATATGCGCCTGTTTTATTGGCCCCTCCAGGTACAACAAATCATTAAAAACATATTCACACAGTATCTGGATAGGAGTCGTGTCAACTTTCATTTTGCACGCTGCAGTTTCCTGTATGCAGTCAAGAAATATAATTAGTTCTCATTGGTATACTGAGTGACTCTAAGAAAGTGGTGACCCCTGACACTTTCTATCCCCTCCATCCCAAACAGTTGCTCCACATTCCCAATGTTGAACTGTAAGCCTGCTTTCAACACTTGCGGCACTCTGAAATGTTTAGAAATTGCTCCAGGCATGCCGTCTCTGAGTGAATAATGCATTAGATGTCAGCGGCTGTCATTCATACCTCTAAGCTTGAGGGACAAGACCTTGTCATCTCTCCTCCATGTGTCACTGTCACCCTAATGAATCCTTACAATATCATGACCCCCCCCCCTCCCCGCTGATTGTCTGACAAGTATATGGAGAATTGAACGCTGCAGCTGCGAAGTGCAAGCAACTGATATGCTGTCAGTCATTGTCTTATTTGTTCCCACGTGGGAAGATGCTAAGGAAACAGATGTGTGAATCTGTGGCACTTCCCAGTGTCTTCTACTTCTCTGACTGACAGTCAACGTAGGACGTAGTTTTATTCCAAACAATTAAAAAAACATTATTGTATCCTCTGAGATTGTCAAGTTTATTTGTATAAACAGCTGGTGGAGTTGCAGTCCTTACTGTACCTTTTATACTCCCCTGAGGCCAAATATTTTGTTGTTGGATGAATAAATATATTTAGTAACCATGACCTGTATTTTCTATTCTTTTGATGACCAGACCAAAGATATGACCTGGAAGGAGATTGACACAGAGTACCAGGGGCTGGTGAAACGCTCAGAGCAGCTGCTGTCCTCCATGCAAACGAAGAAGCAGCAGGAAGAAGAGAGTGAGAGGCTGAAACGTATCGAGGAGGAGATGGAGAAGGAGAGGAAGATGAGGGAGAAGGAAGAGCAACGACGCAAACAAGAGGAAGAGGACAGACGAATGTAAGGGACAAGGAGGAAAATGATACCGCTATGTGAAAATGCATATAAAATAACACGTTGAATCTTTGTAATGTTTCCCTTTGAAAAAGTTCTGTTTCTTTTTCTTTTGAAATTTTAGCAAAGCAGAGATGGAGCTGAAAAGAAAGCAGGAGGAAGAAGACAGAAAAAAGAGACAGGAGGAAGAAAAGGTTATTCAGGTTGGACCCTGTTTAGTTTAATATTATAATATTAAAACATGTAAAACCTTTTGTTAAAAAGCCTATCAAATACGTTTGGGGAATTAACTTTTCCTCACCTTTGTATCAGAAGATGGTGGATTTAATTAATGTTATGAATATTTTGATGTCTGCTCTCTGCTTTTTGTTCACCCTCATTGAGGTACACAAGCCTGTTTTTCAGTGTAAGTAAGCTCATTTCTTAGAACAGAAAAAAATAAAGCAATTGCTTAAATATGTGAGAATTTGAAGGTAGCCTCAGCCTCTGAGGGTTTCAAATAAGCAATCAGAAACATTCACAGCTGGTCTTGTAACATCAATCTCAAGTTTGAACTGGTACTGTAGGAAATCCAGCTTGTTTTGTTTCTAGTTAATTTGTTTGGTATTGTTCCAACACGGGTTAACAAACCACCGCTAAAGTTAATGATGGAAATATCCCAAATTGTACCGAAAATCTTCTTTTGCCTCCGTTCAACCTTACCACAGTTAATTTGCCGCACTCATCAATTCCTCCTCAGTACTATCCCTTTCGATACAGAGGATTAGGAGAGAATAGGAAGCTACAGAGAAGTGTTAGGTTTAGCTATCAAAATAACTACTCAGTTTGGAATATGTTTCTTCACTATAGGAAAGGTTTTTTTTTTCAGGAAAATGTGCCAGTTAAGGATTATTTCTTCTATGCAACTTGCACAAGTAATCTTCGTCCAACTGTTTACTGCACACATAAATGCCATGAAAGCACAGTGTATAGAAAGAGGTATGTAAACCTAGTTGAAGGACACCATGTTGTTTTTAAAGTCTGTAAAAGACGTGTGTTTATACATTTTGCTACCACTTTTAGAATAAGGATGCACTGTTTCAAAATTCTTGGCAAATATGTACATTGATTAATGTCATGAACCGTAATT
Source organism: Craterocephalus amniculus (assembly GCA_036024015.1). Lineage (NCBI taxonomy): Eukaryota > Metazoa > Chordata > Actinopteri > Atheriniformes > Atherinidae > Craterocephalus > Craterocephalus amniculus. The sequence goes on along the minus strand of JAVQJG010113914.1, from coordinate 23,324 downwards.
GAGAGGAGACAAGGAAGATGTACAGAACTACTAGCTGGAGATAGAAAGGTATAGATTTAACAAAGACTTGTTTTAAAGACACTAAAAGTGCTGCAACAGCAGGGTTACCTAAAACTCGTAACTAATAGACAAAGTAAAACTAGGCTGACATGATTAATCAGGACAGGAAAGACAAGGATCTGGCGATGAGTATTTGTTCTGCGGGAGATAATGACTAAAGGAGCAGGTGTGATAATCAGCAACTCAGCACCAGGTAAAACAAGAGAACAGGAGGTAAATACAAACGAATATGTGAAGGGCACAACCTCCACAAAGTCCTTTGTAGTCTCCACAGGAAACAGGACTAACAAGGATGGACCAACGTATGCATGGTACAGACCAACAGATGAAAATACAACACAAAAACTCCACCCTGAACATCCAATCCAACTTTATTTGTTTGGACTAAAGAAACCACAGAGGACAAGAAATAGGTAGTATAACATGACATGAAGCATAAAACAACAGAATTTAAGGAAGCGCAACAGAATACTACAGAGCACACACAAGACCTAAAGAAGAAATTTAACAGAAACTAAACCAAAAACAACTAAAAGTTTCTGTTTTGCATCATAACGCTTCAGCATTAATTATTAAGGATTTGAATATCCTTTGTGTAAAAAGAGTGTTATTCTTAATCTGAGCCTGTCTTTTGCAAATACGAATGTTTGCTGTTTGCACATATTGCAGTTGCTTAGTGGGTGCTGGTCATGGCAGTATAGTTGCATTTACAAAGATGTTTGGCCTTGTCAGTATTTCATACCCAAATACAGGGCACGGCAATGCAAATTTATTTGTATAGCACATTGCAAGTACACGACAATTCAGGGTGTTTTACATATAAACATTAGAAACATTACAGCAGTGTGCAGTAAACATTCAGAAGAATTGAGAGAAAGTGAAATATCACTTCTTTTTATAATAGGCAGCAAATAGAACAGGTTTTAACCCTGATTTAACACTGCTGAGATTTTATGGGAGGAGCATAAAAACTGACTCTGGGAACTGAAAGTAGACCTGACCCTGATGGATCTGGTTGGTTCATAACAAACCTGAATATATTTTGGCACTAAACCATTCAGTGCTTTGTAAACTAACAGCAGGATTTTGAAGCCAAAGCTTTGACAAACAGGAAGCCAGTGTAAAGATCTGAGAACTGTTTTTTTTTACATCCACTTCCTGGTCTTAGTGAAGAAAATGGAAATATGGAGGAAATATAGTTAAGAAATATATGAACAAAAACATGAATCAGGTCAAACCTGTTAAAAAATTCTTTCACCTGATCATTTTTTTTACGTTTGTTCTGTGCCCTGTTGCGTCTAGACAAATGACCAGTAAAGCTTGATTAATGGCTTTATAAAGTAGATAATATGTCTAATCAGGCTTAGACCCAGCAGCAGAGTTCCAGTTGTTTCCAACTGTCTGGCAAACAAGGCAGCATTTGTAAGTTGACAGGAACTTAGTTCGTATAGGTTTTTATACAACCACCACATGTGTTAAAATGCTGTATTTTGGTCTGTGTTTCTTTGCAGGCAGAGCTGGAAATCCAGTTGGCTCTGGAGCGCGAGGAACAGGCCCAGCAGGCTGCTGTGCTGGAGCAGGAAAGGAGAGACAGGGAATTAGCCATGAGAATTGCTCAAAGTGAAGCGGAGCTCATTAATGAGGAAGCCCAGACGGATGCTGGCCTGCGCAGGTATTGCATATGCAAACACGATGCATGCCATTACATGTTCACTACTGCATGAACCATGTGCGCCACACAGCAAATGAGCAGTGATGGCACAAGCTCACCTCATCATGCATATGTAACTGCCTTTCTCCTGTTGTTTTCTCCAGCGATGTCTCTTTTTCAGATCTTCCTATCTCTTCATCCTCAGCCAGAGCCATGTAAGATATCAGTACCAAGTGTACCTAACACCAGCCGTAGTCACTAACTTACTCCCCCATTCTCTACATCCCTATTGTAGCCCCGAATCTCTCTGTTGCTTGAAATAGATCCAAGATTGTACTGACCACCAGTTCCTACATTAGGATGCCTAATTATCATTCTCAAGACGTTTTCAGCTGAAATGCTGAGATTTGGTACTTATTCTTTTCCGTGCTTTACGTAGATACTGTGCAGTTATTTGTCACCCACAGAAAACAATGTCACACCAAACCATAAATTAAAAAGGACATGATTGTTTCAGTTGTCCTTATCTCTATTGGCTCTGAATGAGCCTGCAGTGGGTGTGCAGTAGTTTTGGGGAATTCTAGATCTTACTGACCAACTCTGATACAGTTTGATGACTAACCTGTCTGAGCCTGTAACTTCAGCATCTCATTAGTGACTTTTTTTATCACAAAGTTCTTAGAGCCTCAGAAACCATGAAGAGAACCATTCATAGACTCTTATTCACTGGCAAAAAGATTACAATGAACAAATTTGTGTTATATTTAAATAGGAGAAGCAAGAAAAAGAATGAGGCAAATAATGTTTATTTTCTGATACTTTTTTTGTTTTTGGGGAGGGGTTGTTAATTTCGCCGGGACAATTTTGGCCAAAATGTAGTGATGTAAAACACTGCAGACTACAGATTGGTCAGAGAAACCTCATCTGTGGTTTTAACAATCGCTTGTTTCCATTAGCTGCGATGTTTTGCACACACTGAGACACTTTCTTGATGTGACGTGAGAACCTGCTTGCAAATCTGTGCTCACAGTTAACAAATGTGTAAAACAAAAGCCAAGGATGTCTCCTCTGAGAGCATGATTCTCACATCCATTTGCACTGATTATGAAACCATGAGTATATTTATATACTGAAATTGCAGATTTAGTAATTGCTGTTTTTGAGCTGTAAGCTCTGCAGTATCAACTTGTTATGCTCGCTCTCAAAAGCACTCTGGTACTTCAGCCTGTTCTCACACACATAGAGAAGTGCTGCATTTCTCAGTGTCAACATAGCCTCACACAATGGCCCTTGATAAATATGAGATTCTGCTGATGTCAAAGAGTTACTGTCTGAAAAAAGCAGTGTTAAACTGCATGTAAAAATCTAGAGTCGACAGCAAGAGAACAAAAATTAGCAACTGAGAAATAACGCAGCTGCTAAACGACAGTCAAAAATCAGTCCCTCATTCAGTCTTTCCCCTTTTCCTATATGAGAGACAAATAGATTGTGAATAAAATATGGACAAACCTTCCACAACATGACCTTTTTAGCTGAAAGGAGGCTAATTGGGGAGCTTCTACCTTCACCATCTTACCAGAGTTACAAGTTTCATAACTCCTGAAAAGCACAAAAATAGGCGACAAAATGGCTGAGTGTGAGGGATGATTGACACCAATCCAACTCTAATAAGATAATAAAGCTATACCAGAGCTAATGGGAGCTAATTAGCATCCAGAGGTTGGCAGGCTAAAGCTGTTAGCTGGCTAAAAAACGTTGTTAAGCTTCCTTCTGCCTCCCTTTGTCGGTGTGGGTACCAGATGTGTTCAGGAGGTCAGATCGGCTCGGGGCCCTGCGCCTGCCGATGTTGTATGCTATATGGTTCGCTCGATGTTATACGTCCCACATATCACTGGCTGAATGTGGTTAGGACAAATGTGCAGGATTGTAGTTCTGAATGAGAACTTGAAGTTCGGGTGAACAAATCTCTTTGTACAGGTTATGAGGTTTACAGATCTGGTTGTTAATAAACCCGAGCCCATCTGGCTGATAGAAACCCCAGCCAAGCAGATCTGGTCGGTTTTAAGATCCAGTTTATCTCGGGTCTGTAAACCTCATCATCTCTAGGAGATTTGTTCACTTGATCGTGAAGTCCTCAAACAGAACTACAATCCAGTGAGTTAGTACACACCATGTCCAGCCAATCATATGTGAGACAAAACAGAGAATTATACAGCTGACATCCTTAGCAGGGGTAGGTCCCCGATCTGGTACCTACACCGGATGTTTGGCGCCTGTCAATCAAGACGACATGCACCTAATTGTGAATAATTTCCAGATTAAATAGCATCTAAAAGGATGAGTTATAAATATCTATCTCTTCTACAGTTGTAACAAAGGTTAACCTGGTCTATTAAACCTAAAATAGTTTTTGTACCAGGCTGTAAACATGTTTAATACTGCTGTGAAGTTGGCCTTTTTAACATGGCAGTCCATGAGGATTTGCTCTGTTTTAGAGGCTGATCCTAGTGGATGATGGCAGAACTGACATTTTTTGCACTTCTGCATAGCCTTCATGTTTCTCAGCCGGAAGTTTCAGCTTGGCGACATATTCTGCTACTTAGCAAAGATTCTAAAACCTTTTCCTTCTGAACATCATAGCAGCTGACCCAAAGATGGCCGATTCCTTCGCTTTAGACAAATAAGCCCTGTTTTTCCTCCCAAATTGAGAAGTCTGGAAGGAGTTTGAAAAGACTTCTTTGCAGTGCATGATATTGAGATTTTTGCTGCCTTCTGAATAGTTGACAGCACTTTTCCATTCTGGGATTCACATAGCACAGAGAGTAGGCTACTCATTTCCCTTTAAGCTGAAAGGAATATCAGCATGAAGTGGTGAATAAAGTTAATGCTGGTATAATTCGTAGCACTCCCTGGACAGTTCCTCTCAAAGCTCTTATCTGCAGATGCAGCGAGCACAAAATTACTTATGAATCAGTGTGTTATGTATCCAGCCCTGGCTCCATGAGCCTCATTGCAGGTGTCTCTAACTACTCCTGAGAGTCAGCCGATCCCTAACAACTAACAGGAGACGTTTTAGAAAGAGAGTGCTGTGTGTTGCATGTACACAGCACAGTGCCAAAGCACACGAGAGCTTTCATGAATGTCCCAAGGATTTCAGCATCCCTGCATTCTCTTTTTCCTCCAGCCAGCCATTTCCCATTTACCCACTGCCAAAAGCAAAGTGCTGGCCATTGCTTCATTTCCACTTCTTCCCTTCTTGTAACAAAAGTAAAGCTTCTTTTCTGCTTTATCACTGTAACACACATCACGGTCAGAGCGACAATGATGCTGAATGAGTTTAATCTTTCCAGTCAGTAGGAATTTCAATGGCAAGCTCATGATCCGTAGATCAGCAATCTTCGGTTCAGAGATACTGTGCTGACAGTAATTAGAAGAGGCAAATCCTACATCCCTACTATGGAATTTGCAGCTTAAACTCAGCAGGGAAGCGAGAGACATGACTTCAGAACACCACAGCATTTGTTAGGTTGCAAAAATGTTATCAGCTGGCAGAAATGCATACCATTGATTTAATTCATCTCTCTTTCTCTTGAAGAAGTAAAGTAAGATGAGTATCAGTTTCAAAAGAGTGTTTGAATGACCATTTTTAAGTTATTTTATATTCTTAGTAGTAATTTCACTTGAAGGCTTTTTTATTCCCTCCTTGGAAACTGAAACCTCTCTGAAATGTGGCCATTTTGATGATAATGAAGCCCCGGTCCTTTTATCTCCGTTACTCCAACCTTGTCACATTTATTTGTCCCCACATTCATGGTTATTTTTTCACCTGTTCCTCGCTGCAGGGGTCCTCAGGTGAAGGCGACCAAAGCCGCTGCCGGTGTGAAAAAGTATGATCTCAGCAAGTGGAAGTATGCTGAGCTGCGAGATGTCATCAACACTTCCTGTGGTGAGAAATCCTGAATTCAGTTTCAATGCGGAGCTACCTTTCTCTGTGCTCTGAACTCTCCATACAACCTCCTACATTAAGTCATTCAGCATCGACTCATGTTTTGCCACTTCAGAAAATGGCATGGGGGACATTTCTCTCCACGCTAACGTTTCATCTGCAAAGATACTAAAGTGGCTAATTAAAAGTTTAAACTCCATTTGAGGGTGAACACAAGATGTCTTGCCTAAAAATCAAAGGAGCTCTGAGGGGGATGTTCCCGCAGCTGCTGTGCCTCATTGGCTTGTGTTTCAGATATGGAGAGAGGAAATTATCACCGTTAGGGAGACTGACAGACTCTTCCAAACCCACTTTGTCCTCAGTCAGCATGAAAAGGAAATTGCTTTTTTTGCTGGCTCATGTACAGATGCCTCTTTTTTGTGTATTCTGGACTGTTTTTGGGACTCCAAGGACATCTGGTTAGTTTGTGTTTTGACAGAGTCAGACATTTTACCCAAAAACAACCTTTCAAGCACATTTGATTGTAATCTGATATTCTTAAAAACAGATTTTGAATAATTCTTTGTATTCATCATTGGGAAGTACACACATTGTAAACTGACAGATAGTGATAGCTTCAATAGGAACTCACATGAATTAGAACCAGTTTTTATTCCTCTTTATTTGTTGTCTGTTGGATATTTAAGGGTGTTCTGAGTGTCCTTATTTTGAATTCATTGATACACCAGATGCTTTTGATACATCAGCAACCTCTTATTGAAGGAAAACTAAATGCTAAAACAATATTATCTAAGGAAGCAAGGAGAACTTGAACATCAAACTGGCTTTTACTGGTTTGAGAGAGCTCAAAGGAGAGACAGGGTCCAAAGTGCAGAAATCTGTCAAATTTCAGTTGTGCTGCTTTAACCTTATTTAACAGAAAAGAGAGTTACTGGCAAATGTTACAGTAATATGATACCATTTATGGGGGGTACTTAGGTTTGGCTAACGTTCTTGCTTTGTTTTTTTCTGGAGACTTATATAATACTATAATACAGTACTACATCTGTATGTGCCACATGCAGCCAAGCCAGCTAGCTTAGCTCAGCATGTGAAGGTGGATACAGCCTGACTGTGTCCAAAGGTCACATAATCTGCTTAAGCTCACAAATAACATGGTTTCTGTGTTATTTGAAGCTGTTTAAAAATAAAAAAAAGTTGGTTGTTTTAGGGGGGTATGTATTAAAATACATGCGGGGAGGGGGGGCATCTCATGTGCTTCAACATTTAAATTCTTCAACATGAGAAGATGATCTGAATAGATTTTCGACTGTTCATCTGTTGATTGGAGCTGGTAGCAATAAAATTCAACCTTTAGAGTGTGCAAATGCATCGTTTTCAAAGTGTCTTGTGTGTTTACTGCGTGTGCGTCATGTGGACAGACATTGAGCTGCTGGCAGCTTGCCGAGAGGAGTTCCACCGTCGTCTGAAGGTCTATCACGCGTGGAAGTCCAAGAACAAGAAACGCGATGACGACGGGAGTGATCAGAGGGCTCCTAAGTCTATCACTGACTATGGTAAGACAAAGACATGATTTAACACGACATCATGTTGCTGTTTATTTGCTTAAAATAGTTGTACACCAGTGGGAATTACCATAAATCAACATACGTTCATAAAGTATACAGCGCATAAACATCATCAGCTCCCTCACATGCACAACCTCCTGCAGGCGCATCATGTATATTCTTTCCTCCTTAGCCTCAAGCATTCACTGGTAAGAGTTAATAATGCACAAATCACCGGCCTGTTTCCCAGCATTCAATTAGCTGAAAGCGCTAATGCCTCCATTTTCAGCTGCCTTCTGTTGGAAATATTTGATATAATTAGTAAGTAGCTCCCAGTTTTTTTAAACTATAGCTGACACTGCATGTCAGCTTTTTTTTGTACTTTATTTTTAAAGATGTTTTCAGGAATACAGTGAAGATAATGGCAATGAAAAAGAAAAACTAAACACAGAAAAAGACAAAACAGAAAGGAAACTACTTAACACTGGGGGTGATTCTCCATTAGAAACTATACAACACAGAGTGGCCCTTCATCCATGCTTAGACCAGTACCGTTGATGTGAAGTTTTACCATTTCTCCCATTTGTCCTGCTAATTTTCTTCCTGTGTCCTTAGTCTGTGTGTTAAAGTCTCAGTCTCAAATATGGAATTGACAGTCTGTATCCATTCCTCAGTTGTTGGAGGTTCAGATTGGCACCATTTTCTGGTAATTGATTTCTTACCTGCCACAAGCACAATTTTAAACAAATAACAGTCATTTTTCGATACATTGTCTCTCAAAAAACCAAGGTATAAAACCGAAAAGGTTTTAGGTATTGCACACCCCAATATTGCTACTATTACCTTGTGCAACTTATCCCAGAATTCTGTAATCCTGGGGCAAAGCCAAAAAATATGCATGTGATTGACACTGAGCGCTCCACAGTTTCTAAAACACGGTTGAGCTCTAGATTTGAATTTATTGGTAATTTTGGATGTGTTAAAAAATCTAATTGCATTTTTCCAGCAATGTTTTTTACAGAATCTAGTGAAGGAAGTATTAATTTGGGTCTTCCAAATGTTCAGCCAATCAGTCTCTGTAAGTGTAATTCCCAGTTCATTTTCGCATTTTGCTTTAGTATCCAATGTAGTAATGATAATGTATGTCAGCTTTTGTTTGTGCATTTCATTGTTGGCTGGAGCCGGTGGGGTTTGCGCAACAAACACACACAAATGTTTAGTTACATGAACGCTCACCATTGCACTGAAGAATCTTTTTCTTTTCTGTTTACGTGTTCAATGTTTGATGGGTAATGGGAACATTAGATGTTACCTTCACTTTCACCATATTTACTTAACTTTCTCCCTTGATGTGATATTTTATGAAATCTGTACTTTGTTCTTCTCATATTTAGACTTTCTTCTGGCCTTTTCTGATGCTGCAGAGGTCATACCGAGCCTTTCATAAGAGACTAGAAGCTGCTTTATTTGTTTTGTCATGTGATATTTGTGCATTTCTTGGGTTCTTTTTGTTTGTGTGTTATTTCGATAGCTCTGTTCTTATTCTTGAGTTCTGCACAGTGTGTCTTTGAAAAACTACAACTGTATATGTAAAACCAAACAGATGCTACTCTGAACATAAACTACATTCCCCACCTTTATCATTACTAAATAATCTTTTTCTGACTGATGTTCATGCTGCAGCTGAGCAGAACCCAGCTCCCCCAACAACAAACCAGCACCAAGAAGTGGCCATGAACCGCCAACAGCGTTATTTTCGCATTCCTTTCATCCGGCCCGCAGACCAGTACAAGGACCCACAAAATAAAAAGAAGGGCTGGTGGTACGCCCATTTCGATGGGCCGTGGATTGCCAGACAGATGGAGCTGCATCCAGACAAACAGCCTATTGTGTTGGTCGCAGGTGAGCCAGCAGTTCAGGACAATATATCCTGAAAATCACTCTTCTCATGCTCATCAACGTTTACACCAAAGAGAAAGAATAATACTTAAACTGTCAAATTTTTTTAAAAATCTGATGTTTTTCACCCCCATACAGGCAAAGATGATATGGAGATGTGTGAGCTGAGTCTGGAGGAAACGGGTCTCACCAGGAAAAGAGGGGCAGAGATCCTTCCCAGGCAGTTTGAGGAAATCTGGGAGCGCTGTGATGGAATACAGTACCTGAAGAAAGCCATAGAGAATAAGCAGGCCCGCCCAACATACGCGACCGCGATGCTGCAGAGTCTCCTGAAGTAAATGAGAGTGCACAGCTCACCCTGACACACAATGCTGATGCATAGAAGCCTGCGCATCTTAGAGCAGCAGAGTAGCTGCGGCATGTCGGCTGTTAGAAACTAACTGTAGGCATAGATGCTCTCTGCACAACCTTCAGGATAACCGAAACATCTTCTTTATATTCACTTCTGTTGTTGTTTAATTCTTTGCTTGTTTTTTGCTGTATTTTTTCAAAATATAATATCTTTGCATTTTGCTGTGGAGCACCCTAAAGGTGTAGCGTTAGCATTTGTGTCTTGTGTTTCTCTTAATCTATGCATTAATCTATGCATCTATGAATTAAAAATTACACTGTGGGGCCTTAAATTGCAATATTGCAGACTTGTTGCACCATGGAAGTCTTAACTGGTTTTGTCTAACTGTAAACCTCAAACCTTAATGGGATGTAAGGACACTTTCAATGAGATGTAACCCTATGATTTCTCTGATTGTTAGATAACTACTTACATTAATAAATCTGATGTTATTAGGAAAAAAAATCTGTTTTTACACTTAAACAGATTACAGTCAGTTTATAGTAAAGACAATTCAACTAACAAGACAATTAATAATGTAGTAGTTGTAAAGTCACAAAAGTCTTCAAATTAATCTTTAGTTCACACTGTCAATACATCTTCTCTCTGAGAATTATTGTAAAACGATGTTTTTCTTTGTTTTATTTGTTTTTTTGTATTGTTGCTTAATGTTATGTGGGAGGGAATTATTTTCATGGTTGCAATTTTGTGGGTTTGGATTGTCTTTCAGACAGCGATATAATGCATGTGCATGTGTGTTATGTGTGTTTGTTTATGTAATATTTAATTCAGCTTATTACTTGACTCTTATGGAAAAGCCAGGAACACTTCAATCATCTCATTTGACCGTTGAACCTTTGTTTAGGTCCCATCAAAAGAGTGAAACTATATTTTAGTTGCCTAAATTGCAGCTACTGAGGTAGTTATTGTCCCTCATCTTCTCCTGTAAGACTGCCTTTAATCTGGAATACTGTAGAAAATAAACATATTCCTGTTAAGTTTTTGTTTTGTTTTTTTCCTTTGGATGTGATGTTATATAATAAGTGAGAATGAGATCCGTGGTCACTGTTGGACAAATGAATTAAAGTAAGTCGTAGAGGATTAATAATTGAGTGATATCTAAAGAGTATGTTCATATTTCATAGCTTTGCTCATGCTTTTGACTCCATTTATATTATTAACATTTGAAGAATACATTTCTATTAATCATCATTTTATATGTAGTTATTTTTTCTGGATTTTATTAGATTAATACCAACAGAAGTAATACATACTAATAATAACAATAATGTATGGGAATTGTTTACTTTTTAGTGCTTATTCATTTTATATTTATTTTTTCTGTTTTGGTGAATTTACAGAAAAGCCATAAATAAAGCTAAAATACACTAAAATAATGCATTTTATTCCCATTATATAACAGTTAAAACGTCAGACTTGCACCTGATAGTTAGTTTCGACAGATGAGACAAAACCTTATGAGTCATATAATTTTAAATTTTCAGTTTGCAAGTGGAAGGAAATTCACATTTACTTTAGTGTTTGGTGTCACTATTTTGCAGAAATAAGAGCAATGAAATAGTTTTCATTGTTTTTGATCTGTCCCTCTCATAAGCTGAAAGGACTTGTAGTCAAGTCCAGATTGAAACTGGTTTATAACATGATACATCCACCACCATGTCATAGAAAAAATTCAGGACGTATGCTCAAATGAAGAGCTTTAATCACTCATATCAAAACACATCACATTTAAGTCAGTTAGGGGCTCAGAGGGGATTGTCAGCTTTGTTTTTCTTGAAAAGGGTGGTTTTCTGTTTCCGAACAGGTGTGGCAACTGGTTGTCTGGTGTTTCCTCCTTAACTCTCTTTTCCTTGTTGGCTCCAGCATTAACGTAATTTCATCAACAGAATAATTTACAAATGAAAATGAATACTTGGATATTAAAATCCAATTTGAATTTCCTCTTGGCCAAGCAAATTTGTATCATTGTATCACCAATCTCCTAAATATTTTCTCCAACAACCTCCTCGTCTTGCGACTTGACTTGAACTTGAGCCGTAAAACATGACTTGGACTTGGAAAAAATCGGCTTGTGAACATTTTAAACATCCTGTAAGAGGCTTGATCATAGAGAGAAAATACCAAGATTCCAAAAGGAAAGATTCATTCTTTCAAAAAAATGTTTAGACTTTTTTTATTGACTGTAAAAGGTATAAAAAATGTCCAGATCTTAACAGACAAATGATTAGTGGTGTGAGATGTGAATTAGACAGACTGCTGTGTTGCGATGGAAACACAACACAGCATTGTGTAGATATTCAAAACAATGTGCCACAACCAAAGTCAACAGCTTATACAGTACATTCTCTTTTTGGGACACAACAATGTTAAAGAATAGCATTAAAATAAACAATTTTATACAGTCTAAACATTCAGCAGGATACAGCCATGTGTATCACTTTGCAAAAAATAAGTACCTCATTGTGAGGAAAGAACAACCTTTGCCAAGGATGTACAGGAAATGTTCCTACTATAGTCAATACATGGAATAAATATGAAGTTCTTCTTGGACACAGCTTAACTTTCATAGCTCACCGTCTAGCAAGACACTTTCATCCCTGTGAACAATTCGACTCAACCGCTGGTCTACTGTACAGTACCTGCTTCTGCACATGCAAACTATACACAGTAACAGCAACATCGGTCTCAGTCCCCACGCTTTGCTCTGTGTCATTGAGTTGGCTTCCCAGACGGACCCGGTGTCATCAGAGAACTGTAACCTCGAAACAGTCATTGTCTGATGCCCTTAAAAGACAACGAGTTCTGTAGTCATTTGACAATCGCCACGTCTAGATGAGAAAAGAGGGAGATGGAGGAAAAACTTATCCAAGATAGGTTGAAACCATAAATGTCAGAGGTATTTGTTGATGATCATGCATTGAGCGATATGGGAGATAACACCGCAGAAGCATTGATCAACACTATTTTTCTTGGAAGTATGATTGGAATTAAGCATCTAGAGTTCATTTCAAAGGTGTTAAAGTAGAACTTTAACTACACAAAACTCCAGTGATTCGGCTAGTGAGTGCAAATTATCAGTTGCATGCACAGAGCTTTTACCTTTGCACACGTCATACAGCTGAAAAACATGTTATGTCAAGGTTAATTGTTATTCATAACATTGTTCATAAACCATACTATACCCTTAAAAGAGTAAAATCACTCCATACATGCTACCAGTCTAAAATTTGGATGCAGTTTCCCATTTGATACAATGGGAAAGGGTGTACAAACTTTTATCTGGTAGTGTGCCTTTAAAAGTAAGGTCTGTCACCTTTATTTAATGTACATTTGCTCATAAATTCATCATAACATTTTATTCTTACTTAATAAAGTTTAGTTCTTACCTCATTGTGTGGTATACAGTGATGAAAATCCACCATTTCCGACACTAACTTTTCTGATCTGGTTGTGTAGAGTTGTCTGGGGATCTGCAGAGAAAGGGAGTAGATGGGCTCAGTGTTTACAGTTAATGTGTTATCGACCCCTAAAGCACTTTGATAAGATCACTGTAAAATGCAAATGAAAGCGGGCACTTTACAAAACTCTACTCCAGAAAATCTATCTACAGCAAGTGCTTCACAGGTCAGTGCTAAAACCACACAATCTCCCTGCATCACTACAAAGCGGGTTCAGTTGCAAACTGTTTCTGTGTGATTGTGGGGATGAAAGTCTGTGAGCAGGAACTGACGACACCTGAAGCTGTTCGGCCGAGTTGAACGGCTTCAAACTTCTTTAAAGTGCGTTTGAAGATCAATTTAATGGGTTTTTATGGTGAATCTAAGCAACAAGGAAAGGCACGGAGAAAAAGAGCGATGCAAATTTTGCTTCAAGGACAGCGAGATATTGATTAGCACATAGTTTGTTAGAGGATTTTAGCCTGTGTTTGGTAAAGGACTGGGTTAGTAGTTTAGTCAGTTTAGTCTGCTGTGCAGCGTTGCACATGTACCTCAATACTCAGGCGGATATTTTCAATTGAGGCAATATGTTCTTGCTCAGATTGTTGGGAATGAGAAGAGGCTGAACTTGAAGGACATGGTAATGTGGAAACTTGAGTTAAGACACCATCATCATTCTCAAATACTGGGTTCTCCCTCAAAGTATTCTCAAAGGCATAGGGAGCATGGGTGTGCCTACGATGTAAAGGAGATGAGGAAATGAATACATATGCTTTTTAAACAACAGGAATCACCCTATAAATGACTAAAAACATTTCTTTGAAATAGGTGAAAAGGAGTTCTGACTTACACCAACGTTACCGCCTTTCGCGTTTTCACACATTTCTTGTTGATGAATATTAAAATGCCAAGGACAGCGCAAACAAAGCAGAGGCTCCCCACAAGGCAGGTTATGATGAGCGGAGGATCCACAGGTATTGATACCAGCTCGGTACAGCGTTCCCCATGGTAGTGCCAGTATTTACCTACAGGGCATCTGAAGCAAAGGGGAAAAAGAAACAGACTGGAGAGTCCACATGATGCAATCTCAACCACAAAGCATATTTTTCAGCTGGGGGGGAAAAGCTATTTAATGAGTACCCAATAATGAAGTCATAAATATGTACTGAACTACAATTAATCCTCCCTACATACAACCCTGTTTCCAAAATAGATGACATAATGAGCATAATCGAGTCTTCTGTTTAATCTCAAATATCACAAAAACTATGTATATTTATATGTATTTATATTTCAAAATGTCTTTATATTAACTCAACACATGCAAGATGTTTTTAATAAGAAGAAATCGTAAACCTTTGGGATGCATAATTTCTTCTTTAAAGATCAGTTTGGATACTAAACAAGAAATATATGAATGTTGCAGTTTTTGATCTAATTTCTTTATGTGTTTGTAGTATTTTAGCTGCTTAACTGTTTGAAGTTTACTTTATCTTAACACATTTCCTTTATAATGCATGTTTTCAGTAGGTGCCTGGCTTAAAAGGTTTTACCCTCAACTTCAAAGACATGCCGTTTTATTGGGTGCAGCACATGGTTTGGCATTGTCTTGCTTAGCAATGCAAAACCTGTGATAAAACTTTCATGCAGATTGCTGCACAAAACACAATCCTTAAAGAAAATATTTAATTTTAATGGTGTCTTTGGAGGTTTCAAGATTCATGCACACTGAAACCATTAGAGCCTCTCCTTCGTCACAAAATGACATAATGACTGATGTAAAATCTTGTTATTTGTGTTGTTTATCATTCATCAGCTTATGTGTACCTGCAGGTGACTCCATGACCTGGGATTATTTCACACAGGCCTCCATTCATGCAGTAATCTGGCTGTAAAGTGCATGTGCTCTGGCAAGGCAATCCATCGATGGTGCTGTAGCCAGGATCACACAGACACTCAGCTTCTTCGGTCCAACTGTTAACCACGCAGCGTGAAAACTCGTTACAGGCCAGAAACTTGCAGGGATCTGCTTGGTCAGCTGGAATAAGCAGAAAAGAAGAATGGCCAGAAACAAAGTGAGAGGTCACAGACAGTGCAGAGAAGTGCTCATTAACATTAATGTAGTCTTTCACTGTCTATAGATTCACCATAGAGCCTGAAGGACATTCTGATTGATGTGTGTGAAGGTGTCAGCTTTAAGTAAGAGAATTAATGAGGTCACTCGTCCAACCAAAGAGATGCGTCAGATTTGTGCAGCAACCAGTTTACAGCATGAAACGGACAGTAGTCAAGATATATGCCAAATTTATTTGTTTGTTATATTGCATTTTCTGACCACATGTCCCAGAATGACTTTACTAAAACAAAAAGAAATGCCAATGATACAATTTTATGTACATAAAATAGAATAAAATTAAAATAAAATAAATTAGATTAAAATAGAATTAAATTAAATTAAATTACATAAAATACAAATAAATGAAATTATAAAATAAAATAAAATAAAATAAAATAAAATAAAATAAAATAGGAAGTTGTACTTTAAAGAAGCAATTACATAAGAAAAGACATCTGACCTGGTTCTATATCCAGTGACCGACTGTCAATCTCTATGTCAAGCCGTTTGGATGCTGCATTGCAGAAGTCCTCAAGTACGCAATGCACAGCTTCTGTAACGTTATAAGGTACTGGCTTGTCCAGTTTCATCTTACTGTTTACCACAACACTTCCGTTTCTGAAGTTGAGAATCTCCAGCTGCTTAAATCCAGTCAAATTGGATTGTAAATATGGCAAAAGCTGTGTGGAAGGAAAAGGAAAGCAGATTAGTCAACTACTCACATCCAGTCTGAATTTCCTACAGATTAGAGGTGTTAGTGATCAATTCACAGAAGAAAAGGAGACTTCAGACAAATATTTTTACCTGTACTTTCAAAATAATTAAATCATGCAGAATTTATCCTGGTGTTAAGTGTCAGCTAATATCGGTTTCCTTCACACATCACCCTTCCATTTTGCTTCATTAAAAGCGGAACTGAGGTTGCCGATTATTTTAATTATCCGAGTCACATTTTACTGAGTAATTTCTATGAATAGTTCATAATTAAATTTTGATGCAAGCATGAAATCCTGCCATTCTGCTACACTAACTGTGTAATTAGATGCAAAGCAAAACTAGGGTTGGGTTTACCCAAGCAACAAAAATGGTAATTCTAGTAAGGAAACACTTAATGAAAAAGGCGCTTAAATCGTTGTGCATGACAACCGTACTGTCAACTTTATCTATGTTGAATGTTGTTTGGTACACGAAAACTTTGGAACCCTCTAGAAACATTTAAAAGATCCTTTCAGACTCACAAACATGCAGCTCAGATAACCCGAGAAACCAATCTATTAAGACTTTGGACTGATGATGGTGGTGTTATTTAGGACAGGGAGGAAGTCAGCCAGCTAAAGTAATGGACCCGCATCAATGTCATTGATCGGCACCAACCCCTTTCCAGCTACTCCATGTTCTCTACAGACAAGCCAAACATCAAACCACCGCAGTGTGAGAGAAAGAGATTACGATTCCTTTGCAGGCCTGGATGTTGTGCAGGAGATAAGAGGCCTTAGGGAGCTCTGCTCTGATCGGGTTACCTCACCTATCACAGGCACACAGTTTATAGAGGGTTCGCTCTATATAGCAGATACTGTCTCACAGAGGAGGAGAGCTATGGGTCCAGCTTCCAGAGCAAATGGGGCACAACTGGCACCACAGTTTAGTGAGCGTTCATCAGTTTCTCTCACTCAGTAGTTACCAACCTGTCACCATTACTTTCCACACAAGGTCAAAAACCAAGAAACATCAGCTACCTCAGGACTTTAAACTAAAAGGTGTTGTAGATCCCTCTGTTTTCTATGCATACAAACATTTCATGGCACAACAGCATGATAGCACAAGCACAACCATGAGCTCACACAAAGTTACACATGTATCTACTGGTTCTGGTTTGAAAAACCAAGTAACAGTAAGCATCCCCTCACTGCAGTCCAAAAATGAAGTCCTGAGGAATATTATACTGCCATAAAACCATTTTGTTTCTGATTTACAATAGCAAAAAAAGTACTCTTTCCAAACTCCATGTCCAATTTTATAGGTTGCTTCACAAACCAGTAGGTACAAGAGTAATTGAGGCAAAAGAAAACAGGGAAACAGGAAATTACGATAGACTGATGGTTCATTTATATGTATGTGTACATACTATAAATATAAATATGACGAGAGGTCAGTAGGTTCATTTAAATGGGCTACCTAAATATACATAACATTATTTAACATTGTTTCTGCTGGTTCAGCTGGTTTGTAAAGTACATGTTTGGATCAATTTGGATCAATAGCCCATTTAAAGGAGAATATGTTGGCAACTCCCAATGGTTTGCCAGCATACAGAACTGAAAATACTTACCAGTTCGAGCATTTGGCCACTCTAGATTTGCTGGGATGCTAAATACATCAATTATCAAGAAGAATTGCAGAAACCACGGTTTGAGCAACCACTAAAAATTGGATATGGAGTGTTGTTTTTTTTTCTTTTCTTCTCTGTAGTATTTCTCTATATGTCTATGTTTATTCCTTGCACTTCACATAATACAGACTAAAACAGTTTAGGTTTAGGTTTGATAACACCATGAGAAGATGCATTTCTCTTTCAGTAAACAGAATCAAAACACATCCAGCTCATAACATGCATGGTCAAAAGTAGGCATTACATATTCTCAAATATTACAACAGATAAGCAGATATTTCATTTTAAATTTCAGAAAATAACACATGACATCACAATGATCTATCCCTTATGCTATCTAAACTACTCATCAATTCTAGTAAATTTTGTGTCATCTACCCCATGGCCTTGTGATGACCATGGAGTCCAATTTGTATTGATGAATCTTCTCATTATGAGGCAGAGGACTTTACATGACACAGAATGCAAGGCACCCTTAGCAAGCCTAAAAATACAGTATGTCCCCTCTGTCGACCTGTGAGTAAGCCATGAAACAAATAGAGGTGTCAAGTGATGCTTTTTGACCTAATGTACGCTAACTGGTGCACATTTAAAGGTACTGTTCCTCACATAGGCTATAGAAAGACTGACATTTGCTCTTAGAAATGCAGCAAAATGTTACATTTCAGATAATGTGAGCACTTAGAAAACAAAGAGAGTTTCAGAAAGAGACCATAACCAATTTTATTCTGTTTCCTGCAGCAGTGGTACAAACAAGAAGAGTGAGTGTATAGGTCTTTTAGGTTATCCATTCAGTGCCACATCATGCATGCAGATGTATGCATTAACTTGACTGACTTCGCACTAAGAAGATTGAAACCATTATTAGCACGATGTGTGATGCTGGGACTGACTAGAAATACTTAAAGCCTCTTACCTCAAGTCACAAACCAGTGACTCAAGCTGACAAGTCCCATGATTCAGACTACTCTGGGTTAGTTTGTGCGCTACCTCGTACAAAGAAACACAAAATGCTCAAATTTGAATGACATTCCAAGTGTATTTACAAAGCTTAATACTATGTTTTTCTGCCCTACATTTGTTCAAAGAGCCTATTCAATCCGTAGGTATCTGAAGCATCAGACAGGCAAATACTGGCAAATGTTATAATGAAGTAACATATTTCAGTACAAAATTTTTTTCTTTGGTTTTAAAATATAACTAATTGCCCTAAAGAACATTATACATTTTTAACAATGAAAAAAAGCTTTATACAATACATATTTTTGAATGTTTTTCTGACAAAACAACTTCAGCTAAATGCTCATCACCACACAGAGAGCCTAAATATTTTTGTTTGCAAAGGTGTACTTTAAAAGGATAACTAAATGTTTTGAAACAAAACTAATTTTTCCTTCTTTGAGTAGCTAACGATGCATTGCGCAAGTTCAAACGCTATTATTATTGCCTTTCCCCAACATCCTCTTATAATTGCCTGATGTGTAGGATGAGCTGCTTTCTATTCACCTCAGTTACCTTTATAGTCTTGTTTCTGCATGCTCAGTGAGAGAGATTCTGGCTCGAATCCTCAGGGTGTGCATGTGGCGTGTGCTTGTTAACCTGGTCGCTGCCAGTATTGTATTGTTTACTCCATTTACCATTAGAGCATCATCAAGACAACACTGACGACTTTAAACGGATGACAAAGACCGGTGACCTCAAGTGCTCTCATACACAAACATATACTAAGACAATGAAAATAAGAACTTTTTCTTGTGTGATGAAAAGATCCAAAATTGCATCTGACCAAAAGAGTAAAACAAGAGTCAACGTTGGACCAACTTTCGATAAATGGAGGGAGCTTCAATCTGCTCTCAGAATAAAACGGGACCCTCAGCTGGCTTTCTTACAAAAAGGTAAATGTGATATGTATGATGGATATCAGGATATGTAATATTGCAATGCTACGTTTTTAGCATGTAACAACGTTATGTTACCCTATTGTTAGGCTCGTGCCTTTATAATCATTCGGCTAACCATATGCTAGCTATGCTATGCTTAACTTATTTTTTATTAATTTATTAACTGCACGCTCGGACTGAGAGCAGGTAAACGAGGACCAATCGAAATTGAAGTGCCCATGCATGTACACGATATTGTCACCAGAGGGGGCAGACTTCTGGAATAAAGCTAGAACTTGCATTATGCTCCTTTAACCACTGCACACTGATGTAAGTTAGCTTAGCATAAAGAATGTAAACACAGGAAAACGTTTAACACAGGAGTTACATCTAAAATACCTTTTCCACCAAAACAAATATTTATGCACCCAAACTTTACAAATTACAGCGCTTTGATATTGGCTAACTAGAAAATTATGTTGCTAAAGTGGAGTTTAACTGCGTAAACCTAACCAAATAAGAAAACCAAAGCTAGCGAAACCAGTAGAAACTCTCTCTCTCTCTCTCTTAAAACAGTCCTAAACAGAATCTTGCAGATTGAAGCATTTTCTAAAAAGTGTTTCTAATATCATCAGTATGGCAGCCAGATGTTCACCTATGAGTCAGTAGAAAAACGTTTCAAGAAAACATTTAGCCAGTATTTTATATGCTGCGAACAGGACCAAATTATTGCATCACAAAGACTTTCCTCTCCCTTTTTTCTTATACTTAATTTTTTTGCATGGATTACATATAGTTTAGGTTAAAACAATTTTTTGAAAAACAATCTTCAGTGGTGATTTAGATATAATCAGCTGTTTCTACCTGACTCCACTCTTTGGGCTGTGCTAAGCTAAACGGCTGTTGGTTGCACGAGACGGGAATATTCATTTTTCCCAAACTATGGTTTAAGTCTAACTGTAACACCTAAAGTGCAGAATTATTTACTGACATGCTACCAGTGGGTATTAATCCCCCCCCCCCTTTCTTTTATAGAGTTTGATCATTTTTATAAACAGTAGCAGTCTCTTAAATTTATATAGGCTATATCTTCCTGAGTCACTTTGGTTTCCCATTTCTGGGAAACATCAGATAAAAGCTGCTGGGGCAGTCATGACCTCACAGCACAGTGGATTTGAAACTCCAGTATACTGACAGATTTAGGTGTTGATAAGCTTATACTGGTTCTATGTGTTTTGCAAGAGCTTAAATGTTAAGAGCCATTTATTTACGTAAAAGTCCTGCACAGCAGGTTTAATCTCCTGGCTTATAAAACTTTTAATTTCTTTCTTCTAAGAACAAATGTCTTTTTATTTTTTCTATCATAACATAAAAGAAATCTTGTCAAATGTTTACAGCACTGTTACAATAATACCACCGAAACCACTTTCACATGTACACACTAGCAGGTATGCAGCACAAAGTGAGGCTATGCACGATTTATTGTTGTGTTGATAAAATGGAATCAGGACAGCTTCTGAAAAAGCAAAACTTCAACAAGATTTAAAACATTAAGGCAAAATGTACAAGGATGAGATTGTTAATCTAAGAATTAATTTCACATATAAAGCAGCTAGGCATTAGCATCTGCAGGAAGACTGTCAACAGTATAATGTGAGAATGAAAGCAAAGCTCAGAATTTTAGAAATGTTAGAAATGAGTTTTAGATACTGCATTTGGAAAAGGTTAGTTGAGAAGCAGAGGGGTTGTACTCTCTGGTCTCTGAGGTATTGAAGTTGTTCCACTATGGAAAGAGAGAGATACCGGTATAGAAGCTAAAGTCTTCTGTGTCTTGGGTCCAGATTTACTGGATGCTCCAGGGTTTGGCGAGTTTCTGGACCCAGAGTGTTGTGTCTAAGTGGAACAGAACAAGTTCACTGGCTTTTTTTCTACATTGTCGACACAGTGGCTCCTCAGAAACAGAAGTATTGACTTATTGCAAATTTGACTCAGAGTTTGGCGACTGTTTAAATCTTTGTTACAAACCCTTTACAGAAAAAACAAGCCCCTAAATTTTGTTGAAAATATACAAATGTATAGTAATTTACTGTTTACATAGGAAATATTACACTGCAAGGATAAGGCTTACTCCAAAGTGCATCCTCGCTTGTGCAGGAAAACAAAATGTTTACATAAAAACCAACAAGGGATTTAATCTGAATGTTTTTTCACAAGTAAAATCTCATGTAAAACCCAAGCTTAACAGCAAACATTACACATTTTCAATCTCATTAACAGTTTCAGCTTGGGCTTATGAAAAGAAGTATGAAAATAAAGCATGAAGAAGCATAATATCCATGACAAAAGCTTGTGTACCTACCAGCTCAAGAAACGTATTCTCCAGTGACTTATACTCAGGGGAGCTCTTGTTGAACAGGTCATCAGAAAACATCATGTTTGTGACCCTCAAGCTAAAGAAAACCACTAACTCTTTGCCTTTATCCACGGCTGTCATCAGAGGTGTGCTGGCTTGTCTCATGGCAGGTGCAGCTGTGGATTCGTACGGATGTTCATCAGACTCTGAGGCAAAGCCGCTACCGCTCTCCTCTTCCAGGGGCTCAGTCACTTCCCCTCTTGTCTCGTTCTCACTTTTAGTTGAATTGGCCAGAAAAAGGTCCACTGTGGCTGTGGTCATTCCAGTGTACCCTCCACTTAAATCATCCCTGTCCTCAGGGGCTTCACCGCTAACCTTAGGGCTTGGTAAAAGCTCCCCTTCTGTTTCAGGTTCAATGCCCTGAACTGTGTCCTCAAAAGATGGAGGGGTTGAAACTGGGACTGCTGCCTCTGTGATGGAACTATCTGGAACTGTGGGAGGTGTAGACTGTGGTAGCTCAGGGTTAACTTCCACAGCTGTATCAGTTAGCACTCCTTCAGGCTGCAGACCTTGAGTTACTACAGAAAAATCTTCGTTCTGTATTTCTGGATAGCGTGGACTGTCCTCATCAGCAAGTTCAGGCTCTGGGAAAGCAAAACAGCAAAAAAACATTTTATCATCAGGATTTGTTTTCTATTTGAGAAAAATGAATAAATAAATAAAACCACACATACTTTAATTGTTATATTCAGGTATGTTAACAGCACAGGTGTGGCAGTTTTTTGCTAACTTTAGTGTTTAGGTTAGGAGAAGGTTAGCCTGGTCCCGCCCACTAAATTTTGTGAGCTCCATATAGTCTGGTCAAAAGGCCTATTCAACCGATTTCCAAAAAGCCATAAAAGTGGGAGCCAATCAATTTTGAGCTTGTCCAAGGAGGCGGGCTCAATGCAGTGACACGACAGGCAGCAACACTGTCAACATTGCTAACATGGAGCAGCAGAGAGCAGAGAGATTCTTTTTTCAGGACATTAAACGGAAAGTTCTCCGTGAAATGTGAGCAACGAGTAGCCCTGGAGACATTTATCAGAGGGAAAGACATTTTCGCCTTGCTCCCAACTGGCTTCAGTAAGGCCCTGTCCCAATACACCCCCCAGCCCTACTTTTTAGCCCTACCCCTACATTTTGCGCGTTCCCGTGAAGGGTAGTGATGTCCCAATACTCCAAAGCATGTAGGGGTAGTGGACATAAGGAGGGGTAGGGCGTATGAATCCAGCCCTTCAAAACGAGGGAAATCAGATGCTGACTCGCCGAGGAAGGGCCAGATAAATACCCATTTATGCTTTGGATTTATGAGATATTTTATCGGATAATTTATATTATTTATCCTATATCATTTATAAATATTATTTATATATGCGTTATTTTAATACTGAATCATGGCGACCCCCAATAGCAATGTGTTTGGTTTGAACGGTGTTTAATGCAACAAGTAACCACAACACTTTCCGTCCACGACCAGAGCCCTGCTAACGTTGCTCTCTAGCAACTCATATTTCATATTTCCTGCTAATGTAGACGGTATTTCACATCCATAATAAAGCTGAATAACAGCGACAAGACAATATTGCTACGAG
>JAVQJG010113911.1:0-17609 GCA_036024015.1 Craterocephalus amniculus | reverse complement strand
TTGTTGGTATAAACACTCGACCTGCGCATGCGCGAGATGGATACATTCAGTGCTTGAAGCACCGCCTCTGGCGGTCATCCAGGATTCATAGAACCGTAGTTACATACGTAACTTTCGTTATCTGTCCTCAGGCTGATGTTGTGTGGGGCAGTAACATGATAGGGAGGGAATCACAACCCACAATTATTCATTTGCAATCGGAATAAATGTATCTTTTTAACAACTGTTTGTCGTTCACCCACTGACACAAAAGCTTATACAGCACTATTTTTATGTCAGTCATTTTATTACATATCCCACAGACAAGGACCCACACAAAGAAGCTTCAAAGACCACATGCAGCCTCTACTGTATCTTATACCCCCAGCTTATATAAGGCAAATCTTCCTTTCAGAGGGGAAGAAAGCTAAGGATAAACAACAAAGGGAATCTTCCAGAAAGCAAAGGCTCAATGGATCTCTGTTTAGGTACTGCCATGGTTGCTATGGTCTGTGGGTCTTTGTGTTCAGGCTGATTTTTATTTTTTTAGTCTAACGTTTTGGTTCTGGTTTGGTTTTGTAATCTTTTTTCTTGCTCTCTCTTACCTTTTTTCCTCTTATATTTCATAATGTTTGTACGTTTGTGTTCTCATTAGGATTCTTTCATGTTTTTGTTTTACTTCAGATTTTTTGCTTTTTATTGCCACACCTCCCTTGTTTGTTATCTCCCTCAGCATACACACACACTAGGTTTTATTTTGTTCTGTACCTCATCATAATTTTTGTCATAGCTCCCTTGTGTCAGCCAGCCTGGTATACTTGCCTTCTTTTTGGGTTGTTTTGTTAAGTCCATTGTATCTCCTGCCACTGCAACACCCACCTGTTAGTCCAGTGTTTGGATCCTTTCCCTCTTGTTGTGGACTTTGACAGGTACACTCTCCGACTCCTTTGTCAACCCTTATATCAGGATTCTGGGCTATGGAATGAATGTAAAGTCAGCCCAAGTGTGGGAATACAAAATATCTGTTTTTTCATGCAAAGCTTTGCATAGTCATGCTTGATGATCCTAGGACGAGGCTGGGGAGCGAGACAGTGATTGAGGGAGCATGATGAGCTGACTGATCTGTCCATCAAATGACTACCTCCACCGTGTCAGCTCCTTTTAGACTTTGGTATTATCTAAAGAAAGGCTCCAACTGCTGAGTACAGTGTATCTTAATAAAAGAATGGGCCATGTGCTCTGTTTTATCAGTCATTTGCAAAAAAGCTCTAACCCTTTTTAGACTATCTCCAGGGAGCTTAAATAAGGGATGTTTAAAAAGCTTAGTCCATTTTTTTCATGAAGTTCTGATGTTCAACATGTGTCACAGTGGCACCTCTCACAATGAAACAGTCACAGCAAAGTGCAGATCCGACATTTTCTTTCACAGACCAATTACAGTTCTGTAATCTACAATAGACTTAAATTAAAGCTTCAGCCAAGCGCCTGGACGCCTGCCTGACAGTGGGAGGGGGTTTACGATTCCATGCATTGTACTTTTTATGACTGAGTCGCACATTCCCCTTGAGTCACCCCAGCATGATGACTCTTTATGTTCCACTCTTTCCCCATTGTTAGTTGCGTAGGGGAGCCTTGTATTGTGTTGTCACATGTTTGTTGAAAACTTGTGGTTTTATTTTAAGACCAGGGGGAGGTGATAGAGAGTTGACTAAGGCTAGCAGAGAGATTTCAACATAAACTGAATCGGCTCATCTTTACTCTAAGTTTTTATTTTTGTCCACACAGTTCCCCAGAGATCAGAGTAGCTAGACTCTTTATATACAAGGAATCTGCTGGTAAGCCTGGATTTTTAATTATTCATCTCTCTTCCGCCAAACAAAAGTAAACTAGTAGCGTTGTGTAACTTTGTCTAACTCTTTGCCACTGTTTCTTTGTAAACATATTCACATAACTGATGACATTTAACAGAATGAATAATCTATTCGTTGAACGTGATTATAATGTGATTTATTGCTGTGGTTTTGAGGTTATGTAATGCACCCTGTGGCAGTCATGCTGAAGGTTTCTGTTCAGCAGCAATAGCTGTAAACAGCTGACTGTAATGCTACAAAATATCCAGTTGATGAGCTGATAACATTTGTACGATGTCTCCTTTGACATGTTGCTGTGTAATGTCTGCAACCAAACTGGAGGTCTGTTGTTGTATTGATGATGACCATATTAACTCCTTACTATAACATTGGAATTTCTGGCTTGAGTTCTTTCCTTTCACACGTGTAAGGTTGACCAAATCAACTTATCAGAAGCTATACCTGCATCCTTGTTCACCTGTTAGAAATATGGCTGTTTCAGCAGTTTATTGTAGCATTTTGATGGAGGGACAGAGCATAAAAAGGCAAATAGTTATTCTTGGCAGAGAGAACCCCTCTTAGCATCAAATCTTTTACTTCATGGAAACTGGATCAGCAGTATCTACAGTGTAAAGCTAATTCCGGCATACCAATAAAAAGATCATGATGAGTTCGAGACTTTTGTCCACTGAAAAGATGCCCTGTGTACAGATGAATCAAAGTGAGATGTTTGTGTCACCACGATGAAAATTAGTCAATGAATATTAATTATTTTTTTAGCAAAAATGGAAGCAAAAACTACAAAATTATACATTGAAATTCATGGGTATTTTTAGATGTTTAACTATACAATATAATTGTTAAGTTAATATAAAAATTGAATGGAAAACATAAAATTATTTACCTTTGACACTTTGATCTTGCTTTTCCATGTGAAGTTTGTATTTGGGAAGCATTTTAACATTAAGAGACCAAAGAAGAGTCTGCAAACTTTATTGTTCAGTCATCCTGTTAGAGCAAAACTAGAAATACAGAAACTTAGTTCATACAAGCTGTTCTAGGTTTTTATCTTTACAATTTCAATGACACCATTTACAATCGTCTATATGTGATGTGTCTTCGCTCCGTTACATCCTTTTAGCAAAGAGGAATTTTTCTCCAGATAAAATTACAGCTAAGAAGCACATAAAGAAAGGGGTAGTATTTTACTGGACAAATATTAGATTTCCTTTGGCATTAAACATAGAAAGATTTGGAGGCTTTCATTTCTCATGGGCACTCACAAAAATGGATTTGACTCTTAGATTTTTGATAAAAAACAGGAGAATCAAATATTAATTTCATTCACCCTCCTTGGTTTCTGCTCTCTGCAGCGACTCAGGGTGAATATGTTCAACCGTATATAACAGAAGTATTCGAAAAAATATTATGGTGGAATGTTTTATCTTCTGTGTTCTGCTACATCAGGCGGATGGGTCCGTAGAGAAAACACTTGCTATTTTTCAGCTCATAGAAGAACCATTGTTAACCCAGGATCCAACACGACCAGAGGAAAATAGAGCCACTGTAGGTTA
Source organism: Craterocephalus amniculus (assembly GCA_036024015.1). Lineage (NCBI taxonomy): Eukaryota > Metazoa > Chordata > Actinopteri > Atheriniformes > Atherinidae > Craterocephalus > Craterocephalus amniculus. The sequence goes on along the minus strand of JAVQJG010113911.1, from coordinate 14,206 downwards.
TTAAGGCATGCTAATAACATTTCATCAGACTGATGTAAAAAAAAATTGTAAAGCTTTCTGACTACTGTGGAAGCATAGGTTTAACTTTATGCTTTTGTCTCTTTATTTAACAATACCAGCTCTTGCAGACATCCCTACAGATCACGGATGGCAGTAAATGTTCAGTCTGCCTGGGACATGTTTCCTATGGGTGCTTTAGATCAGTTCATACAGAAATATGCATCTGTGTAAATCAAGCATGCTGTCCAATAGGATTGGCAAGTATATGGACATCCATGCAGTCTTCTCTCTGATGAATACATTTACTGCATGCTACAGAGACTCTAGGAGACTGAAACCCAAGAGTCTGCAGATAATTCTTCTAAAAGGATGTATTGCAAATCCTTCTGAAGGTTTATATAGAGTCTTGCAAGTGTCAAGTAAATTCTTGACAATGATCACTAGGGGTGTCACGATCTCTATTTTTTATCGAAATTGATCGAAATTACATCTAGGTCTCGAGCATTGAAGACAAGGAGAGGATTGATGATCACCTATTAAGCTTGATTAAGTTAATAGGAAAATTTCATAAGCAGTTTTTTTTTTCTTTGCAGGTAGACAACAATCTTCAAATATTTAACCATATTATCTGGGTGTGTTAAGATCAGTTTTTACTCATGTGTTGTCTGCGTCAGGTCGGTGATGCCGTCACCACTGTAGGCTCTGCGTGGGTCTGCAGGGCCTTGACATGCAGCCAGCTAAGCCAACACAGCAACGCAGAAGTAGTTTTGATTGGCCAGATGTGATCACTTGTTTCTGGATGTTGGATTCTTCAGCCACAGTGCAACTAATTTGCTTCACAAAATCAACACAAACCGGATTCATGTGCAAAATTACCAGGCTGTGCTGTGCTCTGTCTACTAGCAGCACCCTATGAACCCATCACTTCACCTCATATACTGTACGAAACCTGCTTCATTGAACCATCGAAAAAAGTCCTTCCTGTGGAGTTTAGTGGCCGATACCACCATACCTGCAGATCTGCAAAATAAACTGCTACACACCCTTTTACCCTATACTCACACAGCTCTGCATCAGCTTTGCGGGCCCGACCTGTGTATAATGCGTTTTTTGTGTCAAGGCCTATTTGACAAACACAATAATTACTTTTCTTTGTATTTTTTTTACACTTTTGTGAAGCTATACTGGCCAACTCAACCCTAATCACTGGCAGCAGGTGGCTGAGAAAACGCCACGGCCAACAGTGGCATCCAATTATCTAAGTTGCTTTAAGTTTATTGCAGGAGAAAACAATTTTTCCATTACATTAGAATGTTAGTGGATGAGAATGATTTATTTATTATCCTTTTTCTATTAAATGCAATAATAGTTTCCTGGATTCTATTAACTTCTGCTTCATGCTTCTGTACTCTGTACTGAAATGGAGGAGAGATCAAGTAGCTTATGTTTTATCTTGTTCTAAAAAGTTTTCGATATCCTCACGAACTGCATGTCTGTCCCTCTTGAAAGTGGAATTCATCCTCTGCAGTTATTCCCTTATTTATATATTTATTCATTTTGTCTGCATGTTATGTCAATAGCTGGATATGTGTTCTTATCCAGCAATATAGCCTATAAGAATGGAAAGGGTCATATGGTATAAATTGTATAGATTGTAGCTCCCTGAATAAATGTTTTAATCATAATGATTTATTCTGTTCATTTTTTCAATGTTGGGAACAATAATGATTCAAATGTGAGTTTTAAGATTATTTTTGCCATAGTGTAGAATAAATGATCAATGTAGAAATGCAACTTATATTTCTTAAATTGGGAAATAATGTCATGACCCTGTAGATTACGCTTGAATAGAATTGTTATCTGATGCACAGCAGGCCTTGCTGTTGTTGAGGAATCATTCCAACATAATTATTATGTAAACACCAAAAGAAATCATGAAATATCTGTGGCTTAAATTCATTTAATCTGCTCACTCTTACATTACTGATGAGCTTCTCACTAACTGAACTGCGTGACAAGTGTGAATTTAATGTTGCTGCCAGAGTTCAAACAGAGGGGCACAACAACAGAAAATAACAAAAAAAGTTATGTTCCCTCTCATAGTTTTCCAAGAGCAGGTCAAGCAGCACTTAATCAGGAGATTAAATGAGCACCAAAGTTGGGCGCCTGTGGCGTGGGTTCCCATTAGCTAGACTGACAGCAGTGGGAAATCATCTGCAATAACTGCAACCTCCTCTGCTCTCTGCAGATGTACAGTAATTAGCCCATCCGCTTATAATAGCTTAACGATTAGTGGCATGTCGCCATTTGTTATTCAGGAGATTTGCTTTGTTGACTCATTTGGGAGGTAACTGATATGAGTTTTTGATGCAATTACTCATCATTAACGATTTGGTTGTTATTGCTGTTGACTTTCTCTGCATGAAGGCTTACCCTAGGAAGATTAGTATGGAAATTGTTTAGTTGTCTTTTTTTTTTTTTTTTTTTTTTTAGTTGTGTCTTTTTAACAGGAAGAAAAGAGGTAGCCTATGTGTGATGGTGAAACGTTATTTTTGTGGCCCGTAGGTTTCACATGAGCTGGAAAGAAGCTCAGTGGGAGGTTCCCACCGTCGCCATTTTGGTACCGTCACAAATCTTCACACTCCTGGAAAACCCAAAAACGGCCAATGAGGAGGTGCTGAGAGGGGGGCTTTGAGTGTGGGGAGGGGTTACTGACACCCATCAAACTCTGAACTACGAGATAACAAAGCTAACCTGGAGCTAAAAGTAGCTAACAGAGGAAGGTGGGCTAAATGTGAGGCAGACTGTTAGCCGGCTAAAAACTTCTGTTGGGCTACTCTTGGCCTTGTTTTCATGGATATGGCACCTGTCAACCAAAAGGAAATGCCTCTAATTATGAAGAATTTTAGGATTAAATAATCTGCAAACGAATGAGCTGGAACCCTTTTCACTCACCCCACAGTTGGCATTAAAGTTAGCTTGACCTTTTAAGCCTAATTTTTTTTTTAACCAGCCTGTAAACATTTTTAATTCTGCTGTAAAGTTTGCCTTTTTAACATGGGAGTCTATGGAAAAATGCTCTGTTTTGCAGCAGCACATAGTGGAGGCGGGGGGAATTTTTGACACTTCCGCATAGGTTTCACGTTTCTAAGCCGGAGGTTGCCGCTTGGTTTTTTGTATTAGTTATTGTCAGTGTCTAATATTGTTGATGGTTGTAGCCATCTTGTGACCAGCTTGTAACGATCTTGTGCGCAACACATAGAATCCATTATGTTCCCATTTAACACTACATGGGAGACCTGATCAAAACCTTAGTGCATTTATAGACTGAGAATTCTAATTTCTTGATAAAGTGTTTAAATTGATTGAATGAATCTTTCAGTCTGGTGAGGAATGTTTCTTCTCCAGAAAAAATCCTAATATTTAAACTTTCTGTCAATAAAATATGTTTTACCACAGCTGCACAGGTGATTTAAACAATTCACCCAAGCATCAATGCCCCTAAATTACTGGGGTGGAAATATTCAAAATTCTTCATTAAATGTGGACTAACTTTCAGTTTGAGCCTCAAAATTAAATGACTAATTAAGACCACATCTGATTAAATGGAATTTAATTATTTTATGTCAGATTTTCTGTAAGAAAGTGAAGATTTATGTTGAGTGAAAGCATAATAAATGTTTAACACTACATACATAATTAGTACTTCGGTCACACTTTTCACACGTTTATTTTCAGTAATTGGAAATAAATAATTCTGAATTACAGCCAAAAAGCTGCAGCAAGTAAAGGTTTATGAGCTAATTATTTTTCCCTGTATGCCCACAGAGAAATATCGTGGAATGAGAATGTCAGAGAGCAAAATTAAATGACTTTCCCGCAGGACAATATTTCAACAGTTCTTGCTGATGCTTTTGCCTCCTGTTCATCAATTTTTTTGCAGTTTTTGCCAAATGAAGTTTTTCACTTTATCCCTTCCTCTGCCTCTCAAATGAGTGTTTTAGTCCCCGGCTGTGGCCTCAGCTGTGGTTGAGTACACACAAAATGTTAATAAAGCATGTTGAATAATGTCATAAAATCATTTCTCATAGTTTTATAACCACATTGCACTGTTGCTGCAGATATTAAGAAATCAGCCTCAAGGCATGAGCTGTAGAGGAGGGGGTGAATTTTAATACAAATATACCCTCCCAATGTCACCTCCTGTTTGTGCAAACAGTCTGTTTCCTGGCGGATGCATCCTCAGTGGACTCAGCTCAGATGGTTTGAGATGTTGACAGAGGATGGAAAATGCCGTGTATAACAAATATTGATCCAGAAGACGTATGCGATCAATAAGCTGTGATTAGTGGAAGAAAAAGGAAGGCGATACACTTGACGGCTTGTCCACTTGCTCATGTAAAGCTATTTTTATCTGTGCATACAAATGCTCCACAAACACCAAGCAGACAGGTGGTGGTGACCCGGGTAGATTAAATTACAGAGGCGCAAACACTGCAGCCACACTTGCACAGGTGCAAACAAAGGCCATTAAGCACATCATTTCACACACGTCCCACATTCGGATGCATGCATGAGATAAGAATCAGCGTGTAAACACAAGAGCAGCCTCTGCAGATCCGCTCTATCCTTCACAATGGCACGGTGACCTTTCAAAAACATTCCACACAAACGGAGGTAAATGATCAACAGCTGCACGGGATGAAGAGGGATTACATGCCCGGTCCTGCTAATCAAATGAAAGAGCAGAAAAATTGTATTAGGTGGAAAATAATTGAGTTAGCGCAATTGAAGGACACTACAGCTACTCCTGCTCAATACTGGGTTCAGTATCATAAAGACATCTCATCCTTTATTTCAACAAAAACTTAGAACTCCTAAGTTCACGGAGACAATCCACAGGCCTGCTTCTATTTCTGATTATTCTACGATGCAGAATTTAAAGCAAGTGCAGGCAAAGAGTTATTTGATATTTTGGGAAGTGTGCTCTGTTGGGAAATGTTAATGACATCTCATAGCGGAATAGATTTGCAAAAAACATGCTTTCCTGATGGTACTGAGGATAGATGAGAATCTTCAACATCTTGAGTACCTAAAATTAAATACAGGCTATTGATTGAGAAGCTTTGGTGAGGAGTTTGGAGGAAATAATGTCAGTGCCTAGAAAAGAACCTCCTCTGATCTTTAAAAATCACATATATACACTCATTAACACACTTATGAGGGTTTATTAACACTTTTATATGTGAGATGCACACAGCCCAGCCAAGCTAAAGCAAAAGCTTGGCTTTAATTCAGCTTCTGTCCTGTTCCCAGTATGGACAGGAGTGGAGCCATTTGAGGGACGTCAATGTAACTCTTTAACTTGATGTTGGTGTCTTACATCACAGAACTAAACTGCTTACAGAACACATCCCTGGTGGAAATTTTATGGTTTAGATTACTTCACAACTCTATACATTTCCTACTTACTGTACTTTACTTTCTTCACTGATGAAATGCATATAGTGTGACCAACCTCCTCTGTTATCAGGCCAAAGCCCAAGGACCGCACAGTAGGTACTGAATGCCTGGGACAGCTGGGTCTTATTGAATACATGTACTGGTACTGTAGTAGTAATTCCACATTATATCTCATTTTCTGGACGTGTTTGGATTTTAGAATCTCTCTGCCTCTGCACGGTCTTTACGTACCATAAATGGGTACCTCAACAAAGGTATGAAATTACTCTTATATAAATAGTCATTTGCTTTTTTCAGACAAACCTACAAGTGAAGGAGAGAGGCAGGGTTTGAGCTTGAGCACTTCTGTCAGATTTGATTGGAAATTAATCCTAGATGCTGCTGTAGCAGCTGTAGCAGAGCCAGGTTGCATTCAGAGCACCCCTCTCACCAAGCTGCTAATCTGTGAGTCAGAAATTCTGTTTTGATTTTTTTCATTCTTATCTATAAATTTCATCTATAACACCTACATCTATGAGGAACACCAAGTCTATTGCACAGAAGTTGCAAATTGATCAGAACCATCATGCATTGCTGCGTCCGATGCTACTACAAACGCAACATTAGCAGCTAGTTACTGTGATTGCGAGACAAGAAAAAAAAGATAAAAAGATCAGTAAGACATCCAGGTGGGACATGTAAGTAGAGGAGTTAGAGAAAGAGAAGAGAAAGTGTGTCATGCTATGCAGCTACTTTGGTGCCTCCAACTGCATCGAGGGTCAGAAAGGTCAAAGATCTAGCTCATAAGACACTCTAACTGAATTACAAGTCTGCCTTTCTACAGTAATATTCACTAATTTAATAATTACATTTTTTTATTTCCCTCTTGATTTACATTTCCTCATTCACTTATCGCTTGCTTCATGTTGTGCACCGTGAGATAGTGTAGAACTGAAAGCTAAAAGCAATCCTGAATTCCAGTTCAATTTTTAAAATAAATATTTGTCATTATTAAAAGATTACCTTTAGTTTTGTTTTGCAACCTTTTGTGAACTTCATAACTAAAGCATATATAAATGCCACATTTTTGTGCATTTTTAGCTGTATCATGCAAAATAGATTGTGCAAAATCATTTTTAACCTGCCAGTTGCTCTTAATGTTATTTGATAGTTATTGGGAAGTATGCGACTTACAAGGTGCACTTGACAGCCCCGTTCTGCTGGGGATATGAGGCTGTGGAAAACTGATTCTTAATGCACAAACAGAACTATTTAGTCTTCTGTGTTGCAAAGCTCAGCTGAGAAGCTTTCGCCTTCACCCAGTGGGTGAACTGGTGATCAAGGCTCGGTCCTGAAAGCCCTTCTTCACTGAAGGATAATAAAATAACCCCTCTGAATCTTTTTTTAATTGTTTTTCTTTAAAATGAACAACATGTGTTTTGCTCGTCTGTGGACTGGCATCGACATTTATTCTATTTACCAGTTGGATCTGATTTGGATAAAGTTTACTATGAAAGATGATGGTATCCATGCTATTTTAACAAGCTAAAAAAATGACATATTTGTGCATGTTTGCTGCTGTCTATACAGAAAATACCATTGCTTGTTTTATTTGTGGGCGGCTGTGGATGCTAGTTTTATTGTTATATAGAAAATTCATCCTCTTTCTCACCTGAAGAGCTGCTGTAATGAGCTTTATTGCAAAAAGTGTGTTGTATTGTTTGCAGTCATCAGTTTATCACTTTGTAATCCTTATCAGTCCGTCCCTCCAGCGTCTTCCTGCCAACCCCTGTTCCTCCTCGTGTTCCCTGTCTCTACCTGTCTTCTTCACTTCCCTTTCCCTTTAATCTTTTCCTTGGACTCTGGGGCTTTCTCTAAGCCACCCTCTCTGGGATTGTAATGGCTCCTGTCATGCAGCAGGACATGATGAGGGACTGGGGCAGGGAGGCCATGTTCCCTGAGGCACAGACTCCACCAGGATCTTCATTTTTCAGTGTCAGACAGAACGGGCTGTTGTTTAACCAGACTAATAACTTTTTTCCCCAATCTTCCAAGTTCCTCAAAAAAGAAAGGAAGAAATCTGAAATTAATTTTATTCTCAAATTAATAACTAACCCAAACTTCCAGTTAGAAAATTTTGGCTACAGATGAGTGCCTCATAAAAGATAGTTCCTTTGTTATGGGATTGTTAACAGTATTTAGCTGAGTTACCTTTTCCATAACATTGTGAGATTCCTCTTGGGGTTTTCCACCACATCTGCAAATACCTTTCAAATGTCAGTGTTTATTGTAGAAAAAGGTGTATTATACTGTACAGTGTCGCCTAATATGTGCTTTTTGCCTGAATGTGAAATAAGGAACATAATGCTTCATCTATTTTTTCCAAGAAGTAGTGACACAATCTTTGATTGTAAATTGTGATATGGAAAAGTATTTAATTATTTAACATTAATTTTATTATGTACCATAAATTTACCACTATCAACCTTAACCATCTGCAAGTAAAAACAAAAATAAGTTAGGGATAAAACTGGTTGGAAAGTGCATTGAAAGTGGTAAAGAGAGGTTGTAAAGGATGAGTCTTAAACTAGCAATGTTATGAAGGACTGACAAGCATTTTCATTCATGGACTTCTTTTACTATCACTTCCTCATAGCTCTGTTACCAAATGAAGGCAGGAAAAGTGCAAAAGGTTGTATAAGGAAACATCCACATTGCAAACAAAGTAAAGCAGAAATAATTGTTTTGTATGTGTTAAATATTTCTGGAACTGCAACTCTTTGCAGTAAGAACCAAACAAGCTAGGATATAGTTTCACCCCTGAGATCAGGTTGCACCAGCAGTGACAGAGAGGGGACATTTTCATTGACCTGAGGCAGAAAATATGTCTCAGAGGACATGTGGCACGATTTTTATTGACGAGGTCAAGTTTTTTTTCTTCTTTACCAATATAAATATTGTAACATTTATTTTCCATCACATATGTGCAACACTAGAAGGGTTGAATCAGACACAACATAACTACTAAACCTATTCTCTATTGATGTATTTGTATATCTTGGCTGCTTTTATAAGTAATGAAGAAAAATTTATTTTAAAAAGGCGACATTTATTTGAACCTTCAACAAGTAGAAATAGGATAAATGGTTCATTCTGTGAAAATAAAAACTTAATAGTTGTTCTAAAAAAAGTTATACCAATAGAAACAGTTTTTAATGATATTTGATATTTTTCTGTCATTGACCTTTGATTTTGTCACACAATACATCTATTAAGAAAACAGTATTTAGGACACTCCAGTGATGGCACAGAAAAATAGTTAACTTTCATTCAATGTCCTTCTCCAACCTTTTTTCCTGTACATTTACTTTAAAACTGTGGATTTACTGGAAAGTTTGGGCAAACAAGTTGATGCAAAGAAAAAGGACTGATAACAGCGTATTTTTCCAAACACCTTCACTTTCCTGTTGCTTAACATTAAGATGCAAAGTTGAAGTTGACTGAAAACATAATGAAATAAAGAAATAACATTATTTCTGCCTATGCAGTGCAGCGGGTAGTGTCAGATCTGACAGATGCAAAAATGATTATGTGACTATGACGGTCAATATATTCAGTGTGAATACTGGAAATGAACAGTGGCATCACATTGCTCGGTAAAACAATTTGATCCATCTAGCAATATGTTTATTTCATAATGTGTCTGTTTCATTAACTTATTTACATATGTTTGCCGTTTTTTTGCAGACAGCTGCGTCAGCAACTATGAAGGAATGTAAGTCACTTTGTCACATATTGAACATGTATAGATAAACTCATACAATATGTAATACTTTCAACCAGAGGTATTTGGCTGCGGATAGAAACAAGGATGCATTCATTGGAAATAATTCCCCATATAATTTATCAGTTAGGTCAAACTTTCCAGAAACTCTCTGCTGAAAACAAAGCAAAGGCACTCAAATGTTTTTGTCCTATGGGCTTAGACTACAATTCTCATTCTTTTTTTTTTGTTTACAGATACAAATCCACTTTTTCTGATTTGTTAGAACTTGTCATGACTTTTCATTATGGACCTGTCAGCTGCTCCAGTTGGGTTTTCTTCTGTTCTCGGAATCACAAAGCTCCTCAGTCTCACTGCCATCAACTGACTCCAACTCTGTTTACAAACCCGACTCTGTCTGTGTGGCATTCATCTTATTTTAGCCTTTCTGTGCTATGAAATCCACACATGCACACACCTTCAGCAGCACGCACACAGCCTTATAACACAATTGAATTTTTTTTCATTACCTATCTCCAGTCAGACCCTTTTAGAAAATAAACAACAGAAACTGTACATGAATTTATACCCTCAAACGTCTGTAATTTAGTTGCACAGTGGTTTACCTCTGTAGTGTGGAGCTCTCATCAAAGTGCAACATTGATTTATTTAGTACATTTCATGCATTTTCATTTGAACATGTGCCAGATGGTTTTTTGCTTCCAGGTCCCTTCTGCTTCTTTAATATTAGATATATTCAATTGAAAATTAATAAACATGAATTATTAAACGAGTAAATAAAAGAAATAACTAATAAAAGATAAAACTTGAAGAGGTCAAATTACATTACACTTGAGTATTTGAGATGAAACATCATGTTAATTATCATAAAGCCAAGAAATATTTTTTGCATGTGAGTCATGAAGTCAGTTTCTTCATTATTTAAAAAAATCATCTTTCCTCTTCATCCATGGACACAACTGCAAAATCAATAAAAAAATATCAATAAAATACGCCTTTCAAAGTGAGACCTCCTTTATGAAGAAAGATGAGATGATCATATAATCACCTTAAAAATATTTATTTTATAATCAACACTACATTTCTGTATTATGACCTTGCGATTGTTCTCACTGATTTATTAAAGAGCCTCTCAAGAATATTTATAACCTGCAGCAGGAACACATCACTGATTAAAACACATATTTTTAAGTCTTTTGAAAGACTATCTGCTCTCAGTCTTTCTTTTGTGATGGGTTGTGACAAAAGTAAACTAATTATGAGAATGAAAATGAAAAAACTACGATAACGCAATCTTAAAGCTGAATTATAAAGACATTTGTGTGTCATTTTCTTCATCGGTGACTCATAAACCAGTGCTATGATGCACTGTGCATGGGATGGCGTGATGGAGCGTATCTATATTTTGCACCTGGAGTCCGTTGACCTGCTCAGGTGGCAGCAGCTATAGAAGCATGAATGATATACTTTGTCCTGAACAATGTTGAGAGTTAGAGGATTGCAGAAATCCTGTTTTTTCAATCGAAAATCAAACTGTAGAAAAAGATCCTGGCAGCAGTTTTTACATTGTGACTAATAGATTATCCTTTATGTTAAATTAAGTTTTATTTTATTGACACAAAAGTTAACTGTGGTGGGTATGTGTATACCACAACATAAAAACAGCTTGCTCTAATGTCAGATATGAACAATGTGATGCAGAGAACAGCTAAAATATGAGTTGACATTGTACCAAAACATGTATTTGCTGATTCATGGTTAAGACACATCTTTTGGTATTTAGTTTTTGAGGTTACTCATCATTCCATCCAATAAGGATTTAAAGGCAAGGCAGGTTCATTTGTATAGCACATTTCATGTACAGGACAATGTGCTATACATGAAACATTAAAAGCATTACAGCGGGGTGCAGAAAGAGTATTATGAAGAATTAAAAGCAAAAATGAAATTGCAAAATAATAACGAAAGAAACCCTGAGAGAAAATAGGGTATATCAGTTATTTTCAATAAGGCTACAAAAAGAAAAGTCTTTAACCCTGATTTAAAACTGCTGACAGTTTTAGCAGAATTGCAGTTTTCTGGGAGTTTGTTCCACATATGAAGAGCATAAAAACTAAATGTTGCTTCTCTGTGTTTAGTTCTGACTCTGGGAACTAAAAGTAGACCTGACCCTGACGACCGTAGGGATCTGGTTGGCTCATAATGAACCAGAAGCTCCTGAACGTATTTTGGCCCTAATCCATTCAGTGCTTTGTAAACTAACAGCATCATTTTGAAGTCGATTCTTTGATAAAAAGGAAGCCAATGTAAGGATCTGAGGACTGGTGTTATATGATCCACTTTCCTGGTCTCAGTGAGGACTGGAGCAGCAGAATTCTGGACTAACTGCAGCTGTCTGATGGACTTTAGGGAGACCTCTAAAGACAGTGTTACAGTTGTTTAGTCAACTATACTAAAGATAAATGTATGGACAAGTTTCACAAATGTGTTGATGTTCAAGTTAAACACTGAACAGTTGTAAATGTGCATCCAAAAGTTTGGAGAGAGTGTAATTTCTAAGTTCACCTGGAAATGGTTTAGTGCATATTAGGAACATTATGTCATTTTAACTGAATATCCCCAATGTTTCATGATGGTGGTGTATGCCAAGCATGTGCATAAATCTTAGAAATTGTGCAACAAGCAAATTATATGGGGAATGATCTCTAAAAGCATGAAGTAATCCTAGGCATGAAATATGTATTTCTATCTCTGAAATAACATCTTTTTTAAATTTATATGTCCTTAAAAGGTGCACCCACTCATTACCCTAAATCGTGTAACGTCCCCTCCACATTAGGACCTCACCAGCAGATTGAGTTTTGACATTCTGGTTAGCTGTAGTCTCTTGTTTTGTGGTATTTTATCTGTTATGTGGTATTTTCTCTCTTTCTCCCTCTTTTGGAAATTGCAGAGCACTTTGGTCAACTTCTGTTGTTTTAAACTTGCTTTTAAATAAACTTGTCTTTACTCTTAGAGACCCTGTAATAACATAAGCTTACTGCATTAAAATATAACTTTCCTGGATTACCCAGTTATCCTCCCACAGTACTGCCTCTGCAAAACTCCCAAAACAAGTCAAAGATACAGGCTAAATATTCTGCAGAAGCTGAATGTGGACTATATCTCCATCTGCAGAAACAGAATGTCTTATTTTCACTTTCACTTTATATACAGTATTCCAGAATGCAAATCAGGACACTTTCATTTAAAGAAGCTTTATTATATCCAGTTGCTAATTTCCATCTTCAGTCCAGTAACATACAATGCATTGACAGTCTATGAGTAGCACTCTTTAAAGCCCAACCAAAAAAAAAAAAAAAAGGGGGGAGAAAAGTCTTACTTACTTTTTGTGGTTCTTTAATAAAATGTGGAAAATAATTAACAAACTTTTGGGGGGATATTTCTATCATCGATTACAGTGTGGCATGTCAAAATGATTGTAGCGTAGTTCTCTGCTTTCTGATATCCATTAGGGGGTAGAATACAAGTATCAGATTGTGAACCGCTGGATTTTGAACAGTTTTAAATGTAAATTGTCTCAGAAACTGAATATATCAAATATGACACATTTGGCGTAATAGGGTTAATATTTGCAAACTGATATCTTAACATGCATATTTTGTTTTGTTTGTATATGTTTCTCTGTTTGAACTTTAGTGCATCCCTGCAAAACTACACTCAATTACATTAGACAAACCCACCAGTAATATTGTGAAAATGTTTTGACCAACTTTATCTTCATACGCTTGTGTTCTTGTGTTAAGATCTATGCAGAATAATAGTCCCCAAGTAATAGTATTACTCATGCAGACTGATCATAATTTCTGCACTGAAGAAATGCCCAGTTGGGCTTCACAGGTTGCACTTACAATGGTTCTTTTTGTACACGCAGACGTTTGTTGAATATCAGAAAAAACGTCTCTCCAAAGTCTTCTGTTCAGCCTGAAGATCAAAACTACATGTTGTGAAAGACTTTCCAGTAGGGCTGTCACAATTGTTACAATATTCGTTAATCGCGAATACTTTTCTTATTCGCGAATATTTTTCTTATTCGCGATTACCGCTTTTCCAGCATTAAAACGTCAGATATGATGCAGCCGTCCTGCGTGAAGCGTCAGTGGCAACGTCTGAGCACAAAGCTATGGTGTGATGGCTAGCGAGGCTAACAGAGGAGCGTGAAGATATGATTTGGTTCAGAAGCCACATACACGGCACGGGTGTGGATACATTCTCGTTTCAAGCCGAATGGTAAAGTGGAGCCTTGTAACCCAGAGGAAGCAATTAGTAAACTTTGCCGTAAAACAGTCCCGGTCAAACACGCTAATACTACAAATCTGAAGCAAGATCTGCACAGCCACCATCCACAGCAATACGCCGAACTTCGACAGACCACACCAGCACATTGAGCAGCCGGAACAACCGCAGCTGCTGCATCCCGTCAGCTGGGTCTGGGTGAAGCTTTCGGACAACGCTGCACTAATATAAACAGTGAGTGTAAGATGGCGCACACCTACAGCTAGTATAACGCTTTACATCGCTAAGTCACTTAATGCTGTCATAGCCAAATGCTCGGTTTACTCGCGCGTGCGGCGAGACCCGGCCCGCAGAGTCTACAGACCCTCTTTGTTTATACTACAGCACAGGGAAACGCGCCAGGTCGTGGCGTCCTTCTGGATCTCCAGACAGCGTTAGGCTGGTACCGCTCAATAAACTCTGCCAGGCGAAGTTTTTTCAGTGTTCCAAAATAAAAATCTACAATCCATTAATTCCATGCAGTGATCAGTCTTTATAAGCCACTGTTAGATGAGCTGCACAGTCCGATAATTTTCCACGGCAGCAATGATATGGTGTTTCTGCCAGCACTGCTGCAGCAAATAATTAACAATAAACCCATTATGTCTTTGTCTATTTTTCGATGTTCAGGAATTCATTATATTG
>JAVQJG010113891.1:0-15882 GCA_036024015.1 Craterocephalus amniculus | reverse complement strand
CGACTGACTTCCTGCCTGAACGATCCCATCTGCTCAAATTGACGAGGATTCCAAGCGGCAAAAATAGAACAGCCGCGTATTTTAGAGAAGCGGCAAGCGACGGCGCTTCTGGGGCGCTTTAGAGACCTCTGCGCGGCACCGCTGGTGAAAGGGGTTCCGAAGGATTTAATGGCGGCTATCTGCTGCGACGGGGGTTAAACTGATGCAAATACATGCATTGGGGTTACAAACTAAAACAGCCTATTTGTCAGAAGTTAAAAAAAAGAAGAAGAGAACTTGCACTGATGCAAGTTACATTCATACATATCTACTGTTTATAAGTGTTAGGGTTACAGTTAACGGACCCCAAAGCAGAGACGAGGGCAGTTGGTGAAAGTTCAAAAGGCTTTAATTAACAAAAGGCTTTGTGCAGAACGGTAGAGGCAGGGAGCTGGCCAACCACACAGGAAACTGGATGAGAGTGGGAGCTGGACACAAACTTGGCTATGCAGGACGGAATCATCTGGCAGAGAGGTGCTGAGACGTCCGTGTTTAAATACAGGGCTTGACTGGGATTCAGGTGATCTCGTCAGCAGCAACAGGAGGAGTCAGCCACACCCCCTGCCTCACACTGCATGCTCAAACAAGGAAAAACAAAAGGGAAAACAAATACCAAACCATAACAATAAGCACAGTCTGAATAGGTGTAGTCTTAAGAATAGTGCCCTGACACAAGTTAGATTTCATGATTTTATCATTGTACCTGTGTGAGCCGGGAAGCTCCTGTCACTGTAACACCGCTCTGAACAGCTGAAAGTCTGCATTTAACCACTGCGCAGTCAGACTCATCATGCTCACAGGGTGACGTCACAAGTCCATTTATCCATCGTGAAGCTCATACTTGGATGGAAGGCACACATCAGAAAAGTAGCGGCGGCTTCGCATCGTAAATCATGGCTCCAGGTGATTCATCAGACGTGAAAAGACTCTGTCCTCAACGAGGGTGAAGGGCTGGTCGTCAAGCATGATTAAATCTTCAATAGCCTTAGCTTGTGTGTCATGTCTAGCAAATTTCTTGGATTGCTCATTACATGCCATGATGATCCTGCACACCTTATTGGGCTGGTACAGCAGTCGGCCCCCCGATGCTGGGGCCCGTTGCCAAAAAAGAGAGTTGTCAGCAGCTGCATATGCACGGCTACGGCACAGTTCCGGCAGGTGGATCGCTCCAACACTGCGCCCAACTCAGCACGTAGATTTAGGAGCACTGCTCTAAGAAATCTAAATGGGCATATCAGCCAGTCATCATCGTTGGCCAGGAAGTCTTGATGGTCTCTAAATACTCTCTCCATCCTGATCCTGCCGTTGGCGTGTAATCTTCAAGAAGTGCCAGCGCATCCATTGTGAAGCATTAAACATGAGTGTCATTATCCTATTTGTGTTTACTCAGTAATTACACTTTGCTACACTTTGTTACTGTTGCTACACACAATTAGTCTTTTGTAAACAAATTGCTTTACAATCTAAACATATTACTATACTGCACTGAAATTCTTAAATGAGTGCTTATGGAACGCACAGGAATGACTCAATTCAGGAACGCATCTATATTGCAGGTTTCTGTTTTTATGATGATTATGAGGGTCTACAAGTCTGACATGATTGTACGCATGAATGTTGCTGTAGTTCATCATCTCACCAGCACCACTGCCAGTTTTCCCGTCTCCAAAATGTTCGTGTGCAGGGTTCAGAGTTACGTACTGGTACGCACATTTTCGCGTCAGGTTAGTTTTTATAAATCAGAAAATGTTCGTAAAAAGTAACTTACGCCACCTTTTGTGCGTAAGCAAGCTTTACAGTATAAATGAGCACCCTGGCTAGTAGACTTTGTATGCATGTGCATACACGTCCAGTCATGTTTGTCATCTATTATTCATCTTCCAGGAAACAAAAAGTTACCATTACAGAAGAAGCAGCTGCACAGGTCAAGATCCAGCAGCTGACCTGCATAAAGGACAGTAATGTAGACATACAGAGTGTATGAAAGAATGAAAGACAGTTTCTATTCCATAGACATAAGAACCCTTTTAGACACACACACGAACAAAAACATACAGACATACACACTGAATGTCTCTGTCACTTTTACATCTTATTGTATCTGCATATATGGAAGAGATATCTTTATGAGTTATACCTTTAATATCTACATTCTAAAAAAAAAGTCAGCCACAACTGATTTCAGTTTTTGGGTTTTCAGGCAGCTTCAAAGATGTTGAGGTGATTCATCTCATGTTCCCTGCAAACTCTCCAACACGCATGGCTCACTCATATAAAATGGGTTTAGGATGGATGAAAGGACTATAATGCTGTTTTTGCAGCAAACAATGGAAGAACTGGTCTGACTTTTATTCTTCCATTGTTGGGAAGTTATTCTATGATTTATTTGTCTCACATCTCTCCTTTATGTGGTTTGCAGTCTTCGCTCTACTTTTTATATTTCCTCAGTAAAGTTTAGGAGAGTTTAAAACTCAAACTGTATGTTTGTATTTCCTTTTTTAGTCTTCTAATTTTTCTTTTTTTAAGTACTGGTACTATCACAAATATGTAAAAAAAGAATGTTTTTCCAAACCGTGTAATTCAAAGTTCTGAAATGAAAGTTTTTGTGACGTAAGCATTAATGATCTCAAGGTCAAATCAAGCTTCCCTGTAAAGGTTGGGTAAATAATAACATCATATAAAAAGCCTAACTTTGAATACAGTAGTCTGTATAGGTGAGTTCAAGGGGTTTAAAAGATTTTGATGGTTTGAAAGTTATGGTTAATTGAAAATCCTGGATCAATGCTTGCACTGAATTATCTTTATATTCACTGTCCTCTTTGCATTTTGTCTCATAGAGACTGTCATACCACAGGGCTTTTTTCTGATTGGTAAGAGTTATAACTATCTCTATGTATACAAAGAGACATATCTGACATACTGCCGCTTTTCAGACTTATAGTTGAGGTATTATTGGGTGCACTTCTGAAATAATTTAGCTGGAAACTGAACTGAGGTATATAGACAAAGACTATTCTATCATCTCAGTTATAGCACTGAGGTCCCAACAGAGGTTGCTGGTCAGTTTTTTAATCCCATTTCATCATTTTGTTAATGTTTCACAGCTCCTTTTATAGAGGTTACAGATGTAATGTGTCCATAAAAACCTAAGGTACCAGTGAGCGTCACAATCCTTAACTTTGGCAGATTTTCTCACTTCGGCATCCAATAATTTCAGCTAATTTAGCATCGGTCTTGCAGCCTGTCTCACCCTAAACGCTGCCCAGTCAATAAAAGTTGCTCTGATGTTGACTGCGACACTGTGGGGCAATGTAAACGGTCCATGAATGTAAGTTATGATTAGTGCGGCATTAAAATGAGTGAAAAAGCTCGTAGTTTTTAGGTAAAAAACTTGTAAAGTTTTGCTATGATTGTATTTTGTGTTGCAAGTGTGAAGTATCGGTATTTAAGCTCAGGTTATAAGTATTAACATAAAACAGTTTACTTTGAATGTAAAACTTGAATCCAGAATATGAAACACCTCTGCCCAAGAGATGCACAGTAACAGGAAAGTAGATTGTAGGGTTACTCAGAGTTTACCCCACCATTATATCATTATACAGCAAGCCCAACACTTCCAAGAAATTCCCTATGAACCTCTTATTATTCCAGCTGAACTTCTTGCGAGCACCCAGCATCTTTAACACTCGGCTGCACCGGCATCATTAATCTTCCGATTATTTGCTGTAGCCTCGTGGTCATATGTTGCAACACTGTGATGGTGCAGCTCTTTTCAGACAACATGTCAAACAGTTTGTTCTACTCATTACGCTCCATTGATCCAATAAGTGACCTAAACAATAATTTTATAAAGCTGGATATGTTTTGATTGACAGATGTAATTTTACTTATTTAGCTTGGTGATCACGCTGCAGATCAAATTCATTGTCTTAGAAAATATTAGGTGGGGCAAATGAACTCAGATAAACCATTAGAAGTTTGTCTGATCGAGCTAATCTACACAGATTTAGGAGATATTGAATGTGTGTATTATGAAGTGAGAGAGGAACAGGACAAAGATTTAGCGGAATGAAGTAATAACAGACTGAAGGGGAGAGTCATATCATTCATCTCATCTGAGTGAGAGTAGAGCTTCCTGCTGGACTGGACATATTTCTTCCAGATCAGTAGAAAAGAAAGGAGCATTTCTGCGAGCAGTGCTATCTGCTGGCCCAGCATGCCTATGTCCCACATGGCGAGAGATCACTTCCCAGATTGGCTCTGGTCTCCCTTCCTTATTAGACAGGAAGCCATAAAGGGGAACTCCTCTGCCGTGAGCCTCCACCTTTGAACTGTGTTCAGAAACTGTTCTCCCCGATGCTGCTGGTTGAGCATCACTGGAACAGAAAATTGCTTCCCTTATGATGGGAGCAGTAATGAAGGCCTCTCAGCCAGAAGCACACCAGGGCTTCAACTCCAGTGTGTGATGTGTGAAAACCAGTTATATGTGCTGCCTAAACACACCGCCTGGCAAAAGAAGAGGAAAAAAAATTACTGCCTGAATTTAACAAAGCTAAGAGTTTTCAACTGGAAAAGACGTGCTGTGATTAATGTGTTTCAGCTGGTAAGAAGATATTGTTTGTGGTGTTAAAGTGACAAATTATTCCAGTTTCATCAACCAAACGTAAAAAGAGCTCATTTATTTGTTTGCACAGCTGTTCAACAATGACTCTTCATTTAAAGGTGAGATCAATACCAACACATTCCACCGTGAAAAAATTTAATTTTCTATCATTATATTCAAAATAGATTAATTTTGGATACTGTAGTCAGTCTCATGGATGCCACTTTACCCATTGCAATGATTTTGTTGGTTACCTTTAGGTTGCATGATCAGTTGGTTTGTTGTTGGTTAATACGATCTGGAAACGATCGGCAGCATCTTGGACCCCTGTTACATACAGCTGCTCTAAAACCCACCAAAGGCTTAATCTTCTTTGATAATGAATGTTCTATACTTGCCTGCTTGCACACATGCCACGTGGGCACGTTTTGGGAGGCAAACAGACTCCATTGAGTCCAGACTTATGCAGAAAATCCTTATGATGATGTTATCATGACATTTTTGGTGATGATGGAAGACCTGCATTATTTCTAACATGATGTCATCCATTTATCCATCCATCCATCCATCCATCTATGCATCCATCCATCCATCCATCCATCCATCCATCCATTGTTGTGGGGGAACTAAAGTCTATCCCAGCTGATATCTGGTGAAAGACAGGCTACATCTTCGACGGGTCACCAGTCCAGCACAGAGAGGAAGATACCTATTATGCTCTCACACGCCTAGGGAATAATGTTGTCACGGTACCAGAAATCTGTAGTCAGTACCCATACCATGGAATTTCCAAAGTACTCAATACCTAATAAACGATATCACAGCAAAAAAACAAAAAAACAAAAAACAAAACAATAAATCTTAAATTCCCTTAACATATCCACCTTTATTAAAATATTAACCTCTTTACAAGGTAAAAACTGAACAGATAAATAAAGAAAACATGCAGTTGCATTTTGCCTTCAAGTAATTGATTGTTCAGCTGATAGGCGATAAACCTCTTTTTGTTTATGCATAGCAACTTCTAAATCAAATAAAACCAAAGAACTTCAAAACAAGGGACTAGAAGTAGCAGTGGTTCGGTGGAAAGTTTAAAACAATGTTCCACGTTCTGCACAAAAAGCTTCAAAAAGCTGATGTTTCCTGCGTTGTTCTCGTTTAAGTTTTTCATTACAAATGAAAAATGAGATAATTAAAATATAAAACTCACCATTAAATCTAAGAAGGAATAAAGAAAACAAAGCCATTAAGGAGGGATGGGGTGAATAAACACGCTTTAACTGAACGTGTTAACGCGTGGGTTGCAGGTCGGGTCCAGATTTGACACCTTTAATCAAAGGAAACACCCCTGATTATGACTTTCATGGTTAACTAGCATCTACACGGATTAGTTATAAATGTATTCACTCCTGCAACTTGACCTATTAAACCTAAAATGGTTTGTTGTACCAGGCTGTAAACATGTTCATTTCTGCTGTGAAGATGGCCTTTTTAACATGGGAGTCTACAGGGATTTCCTCTGCTTTACAACCAGCAGATGACGGGTGAACTGCAATTTTTGGCACAGTACTAATAGGCTTCACATTTATAAGCCAGAGATTCCAACTAAGACCCTCTGGCAATGAGAAAAGGGTGATAAATAATCAATCAATAAATCAATCAATCAAATTCTATATAAAGCATTGGACATAATTAATTTACTAAAAACTGAAACTCCTTGAGTTTTACAGACAAGCAGTTAATATGGTGTTTGTTTATTGGATGACTTAAACTTTGTGATAATTTAAAAAGTGACTTTATTTTCATGAATAAAACATCTGCTCACCATTTTTCACTTAGAAACATTCTTCGTTGAACCGATGCTCCTCTGTGTGGAAATCTGGATCAGTTCCATGCATAAAAATGCTGTAGCAAGAGTTTAGCTTCGAACCGTATAAACCGCAATGAAAATGGTCAGCACAAGCTTTAAAATGCTTTTATGGATATTTAAAGATTCACTTGCTTGTAAGAGACTAAAGATTAAATTTTCTGGTCTCAGCAGAACAACAGAGGTCAGCTGCTGTCTGTGTTATTATGCTTTGTACATGCACACAAAGTACAACATGCTATTTCCATGTAATTTTACCAAGTGGCAGAAGATTGGATGTTGTTCACAGTGTGTTTGTGTGTGCGTGCCTTTCACCCTCTCTGGTCTACACAGCAGGGCTAGCTTGGCAAATCTGCCCTCTAGCAAAAAAAAGTGGATGAGTGGGTGGTTTAAGAACAAGAAACGAACATCCATTAGAATCGAAAGGTCTACATGTGGCAGTGTATGTACATTTGTGATCATGAGAGGAAAAATGGAGTATGAATATGATTAAACACAATGGGCACCATTATTACACACTCCCTCTCCTGAACACACAAAGTCAAACACATAAAAGGAAAGAAAGATATCTGGTTGCAAAATGCCACTTGACATCGATAAATGAAGAGCACACAGTCAACTTGAAGTCACACCACGTTTACAGCGCATTCATGCTCATGGTTTGCATAATGTTCATTTAACATCATCGTCAGACTTGTTGTGAGGTTGTAATGTCCCATATCAGCTTAGATGTGATAGTTCCGCCACATCATTGTCTCCAGTTTGATAATCTGTCTCCGATAATCTCCCAGAGTGGGAGATTATCAGGAACACAATGAGTCAGACAACAGAGCTATTTGATCTGAAAACGGCTGCGGGTCCAGCATCAGTTACCATGATGATTAGCAGATTCAAAAGGCCAATTTTGTGACTCTGGAAACTTTGACTTTCTACCCTCAAACTTGCTGATCTCGCTTCCGTTGCTCGGACCTTGTAGATGGCTGATAAATAAATGGGGCTGGAAAGAGTTGCTTTCCGCCCAATTTGATTCTTTTACGATATTTTTGGTACATATTTCTGAGTCTTGTCATTCTTCAATACTGCCAGTTTTCAAGAAAATGTTTTAACACTGCAGCCACACCATCATTCAGCTTGCAATATTGCCCAACAGGACAAGTAAAAAAAAAAAGGTTCAACCTTTTAAAAAAAACAAAAACAAAAAAAAAGCAGAAAACTGTCTATTTTAAAAATCGTGATGCAAAAAAATTGTGACATTTATGTAAATCAAAATTTTCCTCCACCCTTATAAATAACATTAAAGGTTATATGATATGATACACTGGAGATAAAGAATCAGCTCAGCAGCGAGTGCCTGATGTGTTTATTTTTGGCCAACCATAACCTATCAATCCTATCAGTTTTCATTTCCTTAATGCACATGTGGAACAAAGTCAAGGAACATTTCATTCTGCATGCATTTACTATGATGTTGAACACAGTCTTGGATGTGTAGACATCACAGCATGCACGCCGCAGACAGAACTTCAGGGTTGTGTGAAATCTCAGCAACTGTTTAGCCTGCTTTAATTCTGAGTACAGATCTAATAATTGATGATGGATTGTTGTCCAAATTTTCAGTTTGGTTTAGGAAACAGAAACAGGAAAAACAAGTTGTTTTATTTTCCCTTTTTTTGAAATTCAAAGAGAAAAAAACAAACTGCCTGCAGGTAAACAGACTCCTCACATTATACTTTCACACTCATCTTTAATAACACACTAATGTCCAGAATGAGACGTTTAACATTCAGCTCACAATGTGTTTGATTTGTAGGTAAATGTCTTCATTTCTCCTGATTTCTCTTGAAGTAAAACTTTTCCACATCAGTTTGAAAAGCTGACATGCAGTCGATGTTTAGAAGCATGCATGACGGGAGAAGCAAGAGTCCAATCCAGCCCATAAACTTCTGCTACCTGACCAAGCTCATCATGTCAGTTCATTATGAGTGAAGGCAAGCTTCTGGTTAAAGAAACCAACAGGTTACCTATCTTTAATCCCTCTGGGATCATTAAAGTATTTTTTAATTTTCATCTCATTTCATTTCGTAATGGAACATTTCTGTGGCTTGTCTTTATCAGAGTTCAGCTTATTTTTATTTGTGAAGAAGGCCTGAATATCAAGGTAAGTATCATTTCTGTGGCTCGTTATTCTTATGTTTAGCTTGAGTTTATTCATGAAGAAGGCCTGAATATTAAAGTAACACAACATTTTTGTGGCTAGTCATTCTCTGAATTTAACTTGATTTTAATTATGAAGAAGGCCTAAATATTAAGGTAATGATGCAATAATTGTCTGGCTGGTCACTATTGTTTTTCTTGAATTAATTTTGACAAAAATGTCTGCCTCAAAGTTTTATAATGCTTCATTGTTGTTCTGATTTAACCAATTGAATGCCAAATATTGTGAGGTTGTTTTCTTTTCTTTTGGATTTAGATGAGTCCAAGCTTTCCCTTTGTTTGCAACATATGAGCCATTTGGAAGTTTGCATCATGTTATAAAAGACCAGTGTTTTCTGGTCATGTGCTGCATTTGGAATATGTTGATAATTAAGTTACGCAAAAGTAACGTAAAAAGTTACTTACCTTGAAGGGAACCAAGTAATGTAACAGATTACTTTAAAAAAGTAATGAGTAACGAGCAAAAGTTACTTTTTAAAGGTAACTTCCCCAACGCTGGCCCATCGCACTGCGCCATGTACACTACCAGCTTTGTTCTGTTATTATATCAACAAGACATCGAACATGTGTTTTACTTTTGGCTTTTTAGCATTAATGTTTTCTAAAATTTGAGTTATTTGAGAGTACATAAGAGAGATTAAATGATCATTCAACAAATGTTAAGCATTGTTTCTTTTCTAAAATGTACAATTGTTTGTTTTTAGTGGTCAATATTCTCTTCAAAAGACCCGCCATACAACTTATGCTGTTTTCTCAGTGACGGCTAACTCAGCATCCATCTTGCATCCTACCTGTAATGTGAGCCTCGCCATACTGTAAAAAACTGTCAACACTTGCCTCATCTCTTGCTCTTCTTTGGCTCTCTTTAGTTTCCTCTCTTCCTCCAACAATGTTTTCTAGTGTTTCTTTGCTGAATCTGACAGTGCACATTCAAAACGTCCAGTTTGTTTACATTTGCTTGTAGCCGGATGAGAAAGTTCTGTCATCCAGTTTCTCAGCCGCAGGGCTGCTTAGCTGAACCGGCTCTAGTAATGCACATAATAGATGTCACTGTGTCCTGATACAAGTCTGGAAAGAAGAGTTTAAAGGTTGAAAAGTCATATAATAGGTCTCCAAACATCTATATCTTTAATATGTGATGGTAAACATATATATCAATAATTTCATGATCATCATTAAATTTATTACTGTTATTTATGTTATGTTAAAAGCAGTCAAGGTTTACAATGTTAGAAAGTTTTCTACAAACCTAAAAAAAAAAGAAAATCAATTCTCCAGACAGTTTATGAAAATGCTGATATACCCTGATATTCCGATAGTTAAATACTCCAGTGCAGCAATATTAAGCTCCAGCTCAGACTCGGCTTACTGATGCATTTATTACATGCAGCAGGTCAACCTTGAAACAAGTTAATTAGAGCTCTAAATATGTACAGCTTGACTCTAATTACACGCTGCACAGTGATTTCACTAACGACTCAACTAACCTAATCCTAAGTCTTTACGACCTAATAACACACACTGGCAAAGGAATAATTCAGGAATTACACTGCAAACCTGCCTGTACTGTACACACAGCAGACACACACACACACACACAGCACATCCAGCTCTCAGGCAGAGCTCACCTCCCACACACATTACTTTGGCAATGATAGAACATCATCTCTCCCAAGACAGAGGACCAGTGGAAGGGAGGAAGCAGCAAGAGACAAGGAGGTGTTAGTCAATCAGATTAAAAACACTAAATATACCAAGATCTTCAACACATTTTGCTCTCTGCTCATCCGTCTGTAATTCATGCCTGCTGCTCTGCTCTTACATCAAGACTATCGCCACGGCAACAAGAGAAAGGACCTCCAGTTTCCCTCGAAGGCTACAGAAGCAACAGCCGACAAAGCTCAGTTTGTACCGATTTACACATCTTACTAACCAAAATTCCCAACGTGGGTCATGGTGAAAAACAGGAGTGTGTGTGAAAGTGCTCCTGCATAATCCTGAGGCCAGGGAGTTGAACCTGCAACTCATCCATTCTGGAAACAACTCAGCTCAAGATGAGTGAAAAGTTGTGATGTAAGTTAGTTCTGAAAATGGCTGTACTTTAAATTGAGGCATTTTCAAGTTATTAGGAAATCCATCCCACTTTATGGACTTAAATGGGGAATTATTTCCAGGCGGTGCACCGGTGGGGCTGAAGAGAACAGAACGACTCGCTGTAATCCGAGTAGTCCAACATTCATGTCTGTGACCCCTCCATATCTGTCACGTGTCTGACAAGTGGCAGCTATCAAGCCAAGATTGTCTGATTTTAGCTTCATCTCGTTTGAAGGGAGCTACACTGGAGAAGGAACCTTGTCCTCTCCTCTTGATTTCCTTCTTTATCTGTCTGGCATCCTCTGTCACTACACTTCTCCATTCTTTACTTAATATGAGGCCATACGCTCCACTTCTGGTACGATTAAGAGTATAAAGTCACATCACACTGTCGAGTACTGCTGAGGGGGAGTGTGGCATTATGTCAGAAGCAAAGACATGTATCTGATTTCAGCAGCACTGCCTCTGCAGATCTCCAGACTGTGAGGAAACAGTCATTGCTCTGTCATCACACAGACTTCTCGCTTTAGTTTTGTTCTACAAAAATAGTACCTACTCCTCCTGCAATGTTTCATCTAATAAAATGATGAAAGTAGTCTCTGTCTAAGCGCTCTGCATTACAGTCGGACACATAATCTAGAGAGGCTTCCTACCAATTGCCATGAAGTCCTCGTGATCCCAGGCCTGCAGCTGGGCCAGGGGGCCGCTGTACAGCAGCAGTCCATCAGCAACGTCTGTGATGAACTCCAGTGACACATGGCTCTCGAAACAAGGCATCATAGGAGGAAACCAGGCATAGCCGTTGCCATGGAAACTGTGCTTGTTTTGCTGGCATTCGGGTCCCTCAAACTGTGCTGGGCATTGGCACCTTGGGAAGAAGAAGAAATCAAAAACAAGAATTAGCAGAATTAGAGAAAGCAATAAATAGATATGCACTCAAAGTTTTTTGAATGCATATCTATGCATGAAGAGCACTCACACTCTTCATGTTTCATGATGCAGATGTTCTCATTAGTGGTAAAACTGCAGGGGGGAATCACTACATCACCATGAAACTCTACTGTGTGTGCTTCCACACATTCAAGTCCTCATTTGTACCACTGCTTCGTGTGAAAATCCCACCTCTTAACTCCTCTCTTCAGCAACATTTCATCCTCTTTCCAACATTCCCAACCCACCTATTCCAACCTTTCTAACCAAGAGACCTTTTTTTTAACAAGACAAGCTGCTCACGCACCATCTTGCTGAGCATATGGCCAGATTTCCAGGTCTAAAAAATAAATAAATGAAGCAAGTATTTAACTTATCTGTTTGTAATCGCCAGCAAGAATCAGAAATAAACAAGGAAAATACAACTTAGAGCCATTTGTTTTTTAACCTCATCAAAGGTTTTATTTCTAGGTGTAACCATGATTAATCTTATCTGTCTTATTCTTGGTAATCAAAGCTATTTGGTGCATTATAGCTTGGAATTTCAATATATTCTAAATTTACAAACCACACAGATACAATAAGACAGCTATGAAGTAAAGTGGAATTAAACAAAGGGAAATGATAAAAACATACTGATGTTACACAGTAAAAAAAGAAAAGAAAAAAACATCTGTCGTATTCCACCAGCTGTAGCTCCAGTCTAGGAAACCTGCGTCCTCTCGTCCAAATTCCAAATGGAAAATAACATAAAATAGTATTAAACTTGAGTTTGCGTAGTTGTTTTATATTTCGTTACAGTTGCAGGGAAAAGAAGTAAAATTTGAAATTATTAATTAAAATCTTTTTATATGAAAGTAAATTTTATTTCCTTTGGCAGATTTAAATTTCTCCTTTTTCATAGTGAGATTTTTAAGATGTTATTTTATATTAAGATCCAGATTTGAAGTCTGTTTTCGTCAGTATACTAGGATTTTACAGCATTTTGAAAAAGCTACAATAAAACAATACATTTTTATAGTGAAGTTTTTTTTTAGAACAGACAAAACTTATTTAGTACTTTAGGGTTAAAACTAGAAGTGAAGTGAAGTGAAGTGAAGAAAAGCTCTGTTGTGGAGCGGCTTAGCCTCCTAACAGACCGTTGGAGATGTTTGGATAGATCGGGGGTCAGCTTGCTGTACCATTCAGACAAATTGTGAATAAAATTTATGTTGTGGTGCCCTGAACATCCCCTCCACCTCCACACCATACGAGAGGAGATTCTCCATGTTCAGCTGTTACGTAAACAAAACAAGGAGCGCACTTCTCCATCCACCGTGAATTTTTCCTGGCGCACAACTTTTAAAGACTCAGATGGAAACAGATGCAGTATAACACGGCCCATTGTATGGCAGGATTTTTTTATTTAATTAATCAATAATTTATATATTCTCATCGGATCTAATTTTCCTCATAGACTTTACTAGGAGAAGACTGCATATCGGCATTGCAGTATAATCAGCTTGTCTTTCTTCACTTTCCAACTTTTACTTTCCATTTTATGTGGATATAACTTTTATTTCGTTATTGTTGCCCATTTTTGTTGCTATGTAATTTTTTTATTCAGGGTAAGGTTATTCCATTCGAATTACTTTATATATTTATTTTCTTTTATGACATTTGCACCGTGCGGAGCGCGCACAGGCTGTTACGCACGTTTAATTCTCTTTCTAGGCTTCAAAATGTTAAGCCAAAAATAAACACACATTAGGTTTAAGCCTCCAGTGCAATACGAAAAATCTAAATAAAATGAAAGAATTGTTTTGCAGCTATACATACCAACCATGTTATTTTAAAATACCTAAATCCAGCTGCTACAAAAAACTTGTTTTGTTTCATTCAAGGAATCCCGACTATATGGAAACCTAATAAACCTCTCCATCTGGCGTGACATGGCATTTAGGAATTCACATGATTATTTTCTCTCTCATACCAAAAAAGTTAATACAAGGAAGAAAAATGCGTTCTCTGCATCTTCTTTGATAACTCCTATGTCTTCTTTTTGCAAAAATCACTGCAGCCATGAGTGTGAAATTACGCATAAAGACCGTTTGCACGTAATTTTGAAACGTGTTAATTATAGACGCAGTTTTGTACCAGCATAAATCACTTTCAGGTTTGATAGATCGCTTTGCGCCCGCTAAAATAATATATTTACACGTTCTCCTCCCACCCAATGCAGAATTGCGTGTGAACACCCCAATTTAAATATTCATTGAGGCAAAGGTACTATCTGGAGGTAGACGCGCAATTTTGCACGTTTGACGGACGCAAATCCGTTTGCTCACTGTTAGTGGATCAGTTTGTACTTTTTTTTGCGTCAGCAATGACTTTGCACGCATTTTAGTACACGCTAACCTTTGATAGATATGGACCTTAATCGCAGAAAAACACATTATTTGTGAAACATGGTATTGGCAGCATTAAGGCTAGAGCCTGTCTTCCTGCATTTATTTTTTGGCTTTACACTGAAAATCATGTTATGTTATAAATGCTACGGAAACAGCCAGAATGTTTGTCTGTGAACTTAAATAGAAGGTTAGTCCCATCTAGCAGATTTCTGAGACCTTTTGCATCAACTTATGGTAAAAGCTTTGCTAAAAGCTTTGTATTAATGCTGTTGCATTAATCAGATTTTGTGTTCTGCCCCCTGGTGGACACTTACTGCACTTCAATAATTCTGATATTACGGTAATGAATTAATTATGTTTGCAAATTATTTTAACTTATTGTTTTTTAAAAGTATTGTTAAAGCATACTGAAACATTGAAACCCTGATTTTCTGGCCCTTTTTCCTGGGTCATCATGTGATGGTTAAGAGGAATGAGGTTAATATTTTGAAATGACCAAATCAAGGCTCAGACTTTTATCTAACATGCATGTTGTGGAAGGACCTGAAGCATGAAATTTATACGAAAATAAACCACTTGAACCTCAGAGTTATTCTGTGATTTCGATTATTATGCTAAGGGAAATAAACATTTCCCTCACTCAGTATGCATGTTGCCAGCAATTATGAAATCTCTGAAACAAGTAGCTCAGAGATGCAAATGGTTTTACTGTCCAAGGGGAATTGTCTCCTCCTAATGAATGAGTTTTTATTTTAAAAGAAAAAAAGAAGATGAAACTCATACTGATTCAAAATATTCAACATTTTCAGTTTCCGTCCTGAGGGTCCTTCAAACCCACACACAGGCGTGTACATCTCATTGCTGTAGACATCTAATTTATTATCCAAATGCTCCTTCTTCAGCTTATTTCGCTGTCTCTAATTCTTCCACGGTAGAAAAGGGAGACATTCATGTGCACCTGTACTTGTGTTTTCATGACTTCAGAGAACGCTGCATAAACACATTATATGTTGAATTTACATTCAACATATAAGAAAAACAGTGTGCCTTTTTTACTAATCATCATTCAGGGTCAGTGAATATTTTGGTCATTGTATTTTCGGTTCATAGGTCAAGAAAAATGAGCAGATTTTTTCTTTAAAATGAAAAAACTAAAACTTTTTGGATGGATTGTCCATAACGAACACCTTGTTCACGCATAAGAGTGTCCATATGTGCACCTGGCACCAGGACACTCTAGGCCGCAGTTCCATGATTGACTTTGTAGTTGTATCGTCGGATCTGTAGCCGCATGTCCTGGACACTCGGGTGAAGAGAGGGGCGGAGCTTCAACTGATCACCACCTGGTGGTGAGTTGGCTCAGATGGGTAGGGAGGATGCAGACCTGGCAGGCCCAAACGTGTAGTGAGGGTCTGTTGGAACACCTGGCAGAGTCCCCTGTCAGAAGAAGCTTCAACTCCCACCTTCGGCTTCGGCGGTTACTGAGGCAAAAACTCGGGCATGGGAGGAGTTTGGAGAGGCCATGGAGAACGACTTCCGCACGGCTTCAATGAGGTTCTGGTCCACCATCCGGCGGCTCAGGAGGGGGAAGCAGTGCTCCATCGACACTGTGTACAGTGGAGATTGGAGGCTGCTGACCTCAACTCGGGACGTTCTGGGTCGGTGGAAGGAATACTTTGAAGACTTCCTCAATCCCACCAACACGCCTCCAGAAGAACGAGCAGAGCTGGGGGACCCGGTGACGG
>JAVQJG010113883.1:0-11422 GCA_036024015.1 Craterocephalus amniculus | reverse complement strand
TTCCACGATGAAGGAAACTTCCATGATGAAGGAACCTTCCACGATGAAGGACACTTCCATGATGAAGGAACCTTCCATGATGAAGGAAACTTCCACGATGAAGGAAACTTCCACGATGAAGGAACCTTCCATGATGAAGGAACCTTCCATGATGAAGGAAACTTCCACGATGAAGGAACCTTCCACGATGAAGGAAACTTCCATGATGAAGGAACCTTCCATGATGAAGGAAACTTCCACGATGAAGGAACCTTCCATGATGAAGGAAACTTCCACGATGAAGGAACCTTCCATGATGAAGGAACCTTCCATGATGAAGGAAACTTCCACGATGGAAGAACCTTAGCAATGTCTTCTGACATAAAAACAGACGGTCAAGTTAGGACGTCACACCTGCAGCTATGATGTCCCTCAACATGTCGTCTTCAAGTAAAAATCAGGTTCTTCCAGGATATCGCTATTCTTCCATCGCTCTGAGAAGATAAAACCCAACCATCCACATAAATAAACAACCTTGTCCGTCTGTAGTTCGTGCTCAGGATCACAGCTTAGATCCTGCTGATTTGGGTATTTCCACCAACCCTGAGATCTTCGCTGCGTCTCAGCTGGTGGACGGCCAGATGGGCAGCGGATGGGCCTCCGTGTTGAACACGTACTGGTCCAGACTGATGAGGTCCGGGTCGTCTGAGAACAGCAGGTACAGATACTTCAGGGTCTCTCCCAGGAAGAAGCTCTCCATCTTGTCTCTGGGACTGGGATACTCAGGATCCCGTACGTTGTTGATGGACGTGTAGCCTCCAGAGGAAACCTGAGGGAGACACAAACATTATTTCACGTCCAGGTGAGGAGGACATGATGGACATCGGAGCTTACCTGAAGCCTTTGCTTCATGTTTATGTTAATTCAGCTTTTCTCCCTCATTCTGCCCTATGTCTCAGCACAACAAAGAAATGTGTGTTTGGTGGATTCTTTGTTTTTTTTTAAATCCATGTCACTTTTAAATGGAGCCAAATCTAGAAGTCAAGCCCAACCAATATGAAATTTTTGGGGCCGATGCTGATGCCGATACTGATACCGGGGATTTAAAGAAACCAATATCCGATGTATCAGCCAATAATCGATATAGCGGCCAATTAATGAAATGCAAAGATGGATATACACATGACATGTACTGTACATGAACATAAATACTAATATAATACCCAGAATCCAATTCAAGACTAAAAAGCAGAACATTATAGCATCAAAATAAGAGCATTCAATTTCAGCAATGTCAACATAAGGGTTGTAATAATAGAGATAAATAAGAAAAGGAAAACTGTAAACACAAAAGCATCTTATATTAATTATTCATTTTTACAAGTTATCTAAAATTTTCACTAAATTTTAAGCCAAAATATAGAATGTAGAATTATAACTAAATAAATTATTTGGAGCCTTTTCCAAAATTTGTTTAATGGAAACATGTTTGAGCCCCAGTAAAACCTGCATGGTAATGTGAAATGTTATGGGATGCTGTTTGGTTGTGTTATATTAGATAAAAGTGAACATGGGAGTTAATAGTTGCATAAATCTTTTTTTTTTTTTATCTCAGAAAGAGATACTTACATTGGCCATGTACACAATGTAAAAACGCAATCCCTAATCAAACGCTCTCTTTAAGGCCATTACACACCCGGACAAGTGTGTGCAAAGTTTCAGAATAAAACGTGATCCCGGCACCTGATTAGTAAAAGACTCATACTCACAAAAAGGAGGACAAAAAAACAATCATATGGTGGGGGCAGTAAAAAGTAAACAGAAGAGAAAAAATGAGCGAACAAAAGAAAAAAAGAGACAAGATACAGCAGACTAAGGATCAGCTGTTTGATCTGAACAGGAAACACCAGACAGCGAGCTGCCACAGAAAACAACCGTTAACATCTTCCAGTAAAACAAAGCTGGCGATCATCGGGAGCACCCACAAAAACACAAATAAGGCAGGACCCCCGACCCTCCTCCCTCAGGGCAGCGGTTTCCAGCAGGTTCAGCGGTACACTGAAAAAAAACACTGCAGCAGAATTTATGGATAAGTCTAAATCAGTTAAAACTGTCCAGGCGGACAGGTTAGTCTCTGGTGTCTCCTTCTCACAGTCTCTTCCTGAATTTATTCACTAATGTGAATAAATGTCTCATTTTAAGTAGAAATTGCCACTCAGATTTTTCCAGTTTGTGGTGCTGACCTTAGTAAACTTGTTGAAGCTCTGGAGAATCTCCCAGCCCCAGTCCCGGTATTTCTGGTCCTTTGTGAGTCTGTAGAGGTAGAATAGACTCTCCACCGTCTCTGGTCGCAAGAGGTTGTGTCGGTCTGCCAGCTGCCGGGAAAAACAGCCAGACAACACGGACAGTAAGCTCAGGTCTGTTAGAACTTGTCTTCTAAAATACCACTTTGAATAGAGTTTATATAGTTTGGATACCTCTGTTCTACAAAGTCACAGACGACTTACCTTAACATCGATGTCTCTGGTGCTTCCCTGATGCATATTGAAGTGGACGATCTCTGGACTGAGTCCCGTCTCCATCTGGACGTACATCTGATAGCAGGTTTCCATCAGCTGCTTGGCCAGCTCCATGTGGTCAGCAGGCAGGCCGTTGTGGGCTCCAAGGGCCAGAGTACCAGGCAGGAAGCAAACCAGGTGGTCCTGAAAGACCAGAGGTCAAGAGGTCAAGTTTGTAAAAATTTTCCAACCTGTTCAGGTTTGCAGGAAGACATTTATTATCTACAGATCTGTTCAGGTAGATCGTCATCATCCTCAGAACCAGAACTGAACAAAGAGCCAAAAACAGAAAGCTTAGAAGCAGAGCAGATCTCCAGATGGGCCGGCTTAGTGATGAGTCCATGTGTGGACAAGCTGCAGTTCATTAGAACCAAGCAAATCGTGGCTTTCACATTGGAACAGCAGGCTGGGTGGGGGATTAAAAACTATTCTAAATACGTAATAACACAAGCTGCAGCCGAGGGAATATTTTCCTGAAATATCTGGAGTGACACATAAATCATCTTTATTACTGAAGTGTGAATGAATGAATGAAATGAAATGAATGAAAAATACTTTATTGATCCGAGAGGGAAATTCAGTATTGTAGCTCTGGTTCTTCAGGCTGATAGAAGAAATTATCTTCAGTGAGAGGCTTGTTCAGGTCCGACGTAAGAAGCTAGCAGTTCCATGTCTCTTCTGCAGATCTTCTCTCCAACAGTGACATGTCCAGTATGACACAAACGCTGGTAAACCGTTGAAGCACATAATGCTGCACTCTATGTTCTTTCTGAGACCTGGAGCTCGTCCATTTTGTTAGCTACGGATCTCACATTACCCATCACAGTTGGAAAATCTCCACTGTTTTCTCTCTGCTGCACTCCTGCCCTGCATCCTCTTCTCTTTCCTTTCTTTTCAACTCCTTTGGGATTTGAAGTGTTATTTCACTGATGATCTTGAGTATGGAGAGTATTGTCAGTTGATCCTGATGGTAAACGAGTCTTGTTGTCATGGAGACACAACATAAGTCTTGAAAGAGCAAAAAGATATCCAGAAAATCTCCTGTGGAGCACAGCCTTTTGACCAGCATGAAAAATCCTACTGGACAAACCAAAAATGAAGCTGATGTCTCAAAAAAAGACGCTACAATACAAAATTTACGAGCTAAAACAGAGCCACTACAAATTTGCTGCCACCTAGCGGCGCTTTCCAGAATGGAGAACCTGCCTAACATGGCAACGCTGCTAGTTTACAGCATCAGATACAAGCTTTGTTGTTTATTAAAGGCTACAAAAATGGACAGATTTAACGAGAGAAGAAATCAAATTGACACACACAAAAAATTGTGACATTTAGCATGGGAAATGTAAGACATGACATGTTAAAAATTGGGGTTGTTTTGTGGTAAAAGTTGCTCTCCAGTAAATGAGATGAATGAATGTAGATTGATTTCTGGAAGCTGACCTGCACCTGCATTTCTTTATTTCCAACATTTCAATTTGACTCTGAGTCTCTTAAAAGACAGATGTTTTCTCTTACAAATGTGGGAAGATGAGTTTTAATGTGACCACAATTTTAAGTACTGACCATTTTCGGGCTGAACTGTCCATGGGAGAGCTCTCCCACAAAAGTAAGGCCGTTGGGTGAAGATTTCTGCAGCAGGTTCTTCTTTACACCCTCTACTGCTTCTAGATAATCCTCCAGGAATCTAAAAATCACAAATGTAATGTAACTGAAATGAGGACAGGTCATATCCTGGAAAATGAATATGTTATCACTGAGGAGTTCCTTCAGGCATCAAACATTGCCACTTAAAAGCAGAATAGTACAAAAAAGACAAAGTCATACTTTCCTCATCTGCAAATCAGACATTCTCTTAGACTAATTAGACAAACTGACTTTGCTTTATAAAAAATGACTGAAATCCAAACGGTGCTGATGATATGAAACATATGAGCTCAACCCTGAAGTGAGAAAAAAAAACTTTTAATGGTAAATTCAATTGTTGCCACAGCACTTTTTTACTTCATGACTCTGCTGCTGTGGCCATCAAAAAAAATATTGGTGACTTTCTTGCTTCCACTTCAGGCATGTTTAGGACATGACCATTTACGGCGTTGTGTGGGTGTGTTTAGGACGGGGCATGACCATTTATGGCGGTATGTGGGTGTCTTTAGGACGGGGCATGACCATTTACGGCGGTGTGTGGGTGTGTTTAGGACGGGATATGACCATTTACGGCGGTGTGTGGGTGTGTTTAGGACGGGGCATGACCATTATATAGCGGTGTGTTTAGGACGGGGCATGACCATTTATGGCGGTGTGTGGGTGTGTTTAGGACGGGGTATGACCATTTACGGCGGTGTGTGGGTGTGTTTAGGATGGGGTATGACCATTTACGGCGGTGTGTGGGTGTGTTTAGGACGGGGTATGACCATTTATGTAATATTAATCTAATTTAGTGTTATGCATGCCTGCTGTCGGCTGTGTTTCTGGTCCCATCATTAATGCTTTTGTGATGGGCTGCAGGCAACCCCGTGGGGGTATAAATGCCAGCATGTGGGCATTTAGTCTGGCTGGGGCCACCAACAGCACTTCCATTCTGTTTGAGTTGGGGGGCCTCCGGTAGTCCAGTTTTGGGGCTTTTGTTGGTGTGGTTTTTTTGGTTTTGGTATGGGAAGCAGGCTGGATCCTAAGTCCCATTGCGTGAGAGGTCTGGGATGTTCTCCCTACTTTTCCTTATATGGGCCAGTGCTCCCTTCTCCTTTTGTTTCGTCTGGTTGTCTTGTTTAATAAATCAAACTTTAAACATTTTTGAATTTTGTAGTCTCTGAAAATCATGTTGTGGTTGGCTGCCATGAACACAGCTGTTCCACAGACAACAAGAGATCCTTCTGTGAACTACAGAAAACATGCAAAAGCCGAGAAAGCTGGTACACCTTGGAGTCCTTCAAAACATTCAACAATTTGTTCAGATCATTTTCTGACTGGCAAACAAACCATTATATTACTGTCTAAAACCTCTGCTTGTTTTGTATAGATGCCAGAAATCCACTGAAATGTCTGGTTCCAGTAAGAACCATGACGTTTTTATGACGTTCTCCATGTTTCTTGTTAGTTCTTGTTTCGCCTCTGGCACAGGTCGTCATTGTAATGGAGAATTTGTTCTCAATTGACTCACCTTAAAAGGTTAAAGGTTAAATAAAGGATTCTTGTTAGCACTTCACAGTGCGACAGCGGAAAGACATCTGGGTATTCGTTCAGTTCCATTTCCACTAGCTTCCCCTCATCTTTTCCTCACTTTGACACAGAGGGCATCAATAAAGCGTAAATGGATGACAATATGTATTCTATCAATTCTATAAATACTTTCTATCAAAAACTTTGAGAACAAGTTGCACACTTCAACGGACGCTGGTATGATGTGGGGTTTGTTTACACCGGCAATCTTTAGGGTTGCATCTTCCCCATGGACAGATGGGGATAATTTTGCCTTTAGAGTTTCTAAATTAAAAACTAATGCCCACAATCATTGGCTTAAAAAATAAACAAAAACAATGATGGCTTGACGGAGGTCTGAGCTCTCTGAGTGCCTTGAGTAAAGTAATAAAGTCACAGAAGTGTATGGTAATGATATCGGTGTTCTCAGTGTTCAGACTGGCACAGGTGGAGGTTCAGTTCACACAAACGGTCTTGACCTCTGTGTAAAAACCTCAGACAGATATGTTACACTTTCACAGAAATTCTAAAGTTCAGTAAATCAAACTTATGACATTCATGTTTTCTTTTTTCCTGTTGAGTCAGCAGGATGAGCTGAATTACGTCTGCTGCTCAGTGTGATCACAGGAACTAAACGGCTAACGTGACATGCTCTCTCATCTCCGGTGATTTTCTGTCAGGGCTGACAGCCGGAGGTCCTTGCTTTGGTGTGTTTGCGTGTCGTTTTGTCTGCTCAGGCATGCGATGTTCTGTGTGTGAAAAGCTGGGATGTCTGTCAGATGAATGGATGAGATGTGCGTAGACTCACTGGTTCTCCTTCTTGCCTCCTTGGATCCACTGCTTCAGCAGGTATTCATAGTAGCTATCTGCTCTGGCTCCCAGAGTGTAGATACCTTGATGGGTGAACTGGCCGCTGTTTGTGTTGATGAACATGGGCACCAGACCATCCAGTTTACCGTCCAGCTTGTGGACCTGTGTCATGACTTCAGCCACTGCAGACTGGACAGACGACAGGTGAGTTAGGATGTGGCTTACATTTTTCACATTTGGCTTCTCTCTGGAAGCCATAATAAAACCCTTTTTCGTTTCAATATGTTTCCTTTACAACGGAAACAACTGCTTTTCTCCACAAAAAGCATCTAAAACATTGTTTCCTACTTTAAAACTTATCACCTTCACTCATACAGAACCTTTACCTACTCATCCTCTACAACTTACCAGAAAGTCTCTCAGGTTTCAGACAGCATCTACAAGCTGTTTCTGACTGAAGAGATGCCACAAATGAAGGATACCTGGTACTGGGGGTCGTTGGTGAGGCGACTGAGCTCCCTGAACTCCAGCTGGATGCTTGTGACTTCAGCAAGAGTACTGTCTGAGGTCCAGCGGGGGGGGTGGGCTGTACCTTTCCCAATGTTTACATCAGAGTAGGGGATTTTGGACTGGGTGTTGAAGGCTGGCATCAGTCGCAAGCCGATGTCTTTCTGTGGAAGAACACCGCCCATTACATGAAGACTTGAACACAGACTTTGTTTCTGACTCTACAGACAAACAGTCACAGAAACTGGACCAGACCAAGCTCATGTCTGAAGGCGATCTGAGAATTCCTTTCATTGCTGAATGTTGGCGAGCAACAGAGTCAGACTGCTCTCGTTTGTGGTCTTTTCCCAGAAACGATTGTAACTCAGAAACAATAAAACTAACTTTGTAAACTAATTGTGATAAATATTGAACATCCTGCATCATAAGTCAGTGTGTAACATGGTAACACAGCAAACAATATTATAATGATGAACATGCGGCCAGAGCTGAGCAACGCTGCAGTGGGCTAGTCCCAAACTCATGTCTAAAAACACAAAACACACTTGTTATCATTATAATTATTCAAATTATGGAAACACTTTATTTGAAGCCCACATTATAATGCATTATGACGGCATTTATAATGCATTATAATGCATTTATAATCCCTTATAAATACAATTATAAACAAACTCTAATATTTTATGATGCACTATAGCAACAGTTATATAACATTATTCTGCAACTAATAATCAATTATAATGACTCGTTCTATCGATGCTCTGAAGAGTGCATTATTATGCACTATGAGTGCCCTCATACACCATAATATGTGTTCATCGGTATTTAAGAGCAGCCATATAACTAGTCACTCTAAGTACTCAAGAGCATCCATAGACTGAGCCATTATAATTAATTATAGGTTGCAGAATAATGTTATACAACTATAGTGCATCATAAAACATTATGTTTGTCTATAATTGTATTTATAAGGCATTATAAATGCCGTTATAATTTATTATAATGTGGGCTTCAAGTAAAGTGTTACCGAAATTACAATTTCATGATGCCAGAAGTCCCGCAAACCTGAATTGGATTAAGT
Source organism: Craterocephalus amniculus (assembly GCA_036024015.1). NCBI lineage: Eukaryota > Metazoa > Chordata > Actinopteri > Atheriniformes > Atherinidae > Craterocephalus > Craterocephalus amniculus. The sequence goes on along the minus strand of JAVQJG010113883.1, from coordinate 3,286 downwards.
AGGACAGAAAATGGATCAATGAGTGACTCTTGAAGTTTGCCGTTTTATTCCAATGGAGATGGAGCAGCTAGAGGACGTTTGGTACATCATTCTACTTATTTTATTTTACCAAAAGGTAGATATTGAATTCAGTATTTAAAATAAAAGCCTCCACTTTGTTATTTTCATAACTTATTCATTGAATGTCACAGAATTTAAAGACTGACACTAAAATAGGCAGATATTAAAGGGACTATACCTGATTTCACGTCTGGCTAGCTTAGTTAGCAATAGCGGCTATTTTCTTTAGCTTTTGTATGACGCTTTTTCTCGGCTAAGGGGTTTAACTTTCGTAACTTGACTCCAGATCACTAGGAGAACACTATTACTGGAGTCTGGGCGTTCCGAAAATTAACCTGGCAGAGAAAGAGCGTCCCGCTAAATTAGCCGCTAGCCAAAATCTGGTATAGCTCCTTTAAAGTAAAAACAAATCTAACATCAGTTCTAGTGAGATTCTCCTCATGAAACGTAAGACAGGTTTTCCTCCAACATAAAGTTCAGTCATCTGTATTAGTAAACTAATTCTACCGGCCTGTCCTTTAAAGTCTGGAGTTGGGGAGAGGAATGAAACCAGGCAGGGTTCTAGTAATAATGGATTTGGTTGTCTTCTCTTAAAGACCCAACTTTAAAGAATTAAGACTGTGAGCTGAATCATTTCAGATGCTTCTTGTAGCTGCATATTCAAAACATTTTTTGCATAAAAGAGAATTTCAAAAAGCCTTCACACATCAAATACAATAAGAGTTTAAAAACACAAACATCATTATCATTTCTTTTATACACAATCTCTCTCACACACACACAAAACACAGTGCCACAACGATGCACCTGACCTGGCCCAGCACAATTAAATGGTAAATGCTTTTCTAGTCATATGACCACTCAAAGCGCTTTTACATGACATGTCTCATTCACTCATACATACCCATTCACACAGCATCTATATTGATACATACTAATTATCTAACCAGTCACACACATTCATTCCCCCGATAGGCACATCGGGAGTCAAGGTAAGGTTCAATGTCTTGCCCAAGGACACATGGAGTGGAATCGAACCGCCGACCTCCTGTTTAGTAGGCGACAGCTCTATCCACTGAGCCACAGTCTCCCCCAGAAGTTCATTGGTGGCTAAAATGTCATCAAAAAATGTAGATAACCATTGTGTTGGTGTTACCAGAACCCACAAAGAATACTGGACTGTTTTTTTTAGAGCTGGCCTTTTTTTGTCAATGGGAAAGGAGCCAAGGGCCGAAAGATGTGTTGACCCGCGAATTTCAGTGGGAAAGCGGCTTCAGGCTTTCTCTCAGTTTTCTAATCATCATTATTGTAAAAAAAACAAAAAAACAATCAATGTCTACGTGAAAGAACCAAAAGACGAATCATTGAAAGGAGTCACCGACAGCAACGCAGGAAAAACTGGGATGCACCCAAATTAAAAAGCTAGCTGCACCAGTGCAACGTCCAGAGCTCTGAAAGACCCGACAGGCAGAAAAGAGTGTCAGCATTTTCACAGTACTGAGGAAAATATGAGAAGTCAGTGTGCCGATTAGCAACTATCAGAACCACAGAGGAAGAGCTGCTGAGACTCACAGCTTTGTCCAGGAACAGGGTATCTCCAGTCAGGTGGTAGCTGCTCAGCAGACCCCCCAGGATGCGGATAGTGCTTTCAAACAGATTCACGTCCACGTTTTTGTCGAACGTGAGCTCTGTGGCCACCCACTCCTTAGCTTCTTCAAACTCTGAAACACACAACAGCATGTTCAGAGCATTCAGCAGAAATTGTTCCAGAATTTACCCTGGATATAAAACACGACTCCAGCAGACCTTGTTTAAGCCCAAGAATCCACATGGTATCGAGGGCGTCGATGAGCGTCAGACCCAGACCGAACCATTCACTGTAGGACTTGGAAATGGGCCTCAGCTCGTCATGGCCCCAAGCAAAGTCTTTATAACCTTTCCAGGCATGTCGAAAAGCTTCCTGCACCACCTCCTGCCGACTGCCTGCAGCAACACAAAACAGGCCAGACAGATGTCAGAGGATGGAACTCAGTCAGCTGCTTCTAAGCATCATTATATTTACTTTAAGGCGGATCAATGCAAGTCTGGGTATGTTTACAACGCAGTGCGCACCTCAAAGCTGTAGGGGGAGCTCCAGAGCGAGAAAATAGGCGACAGACGAAGAAGAATGTTGTAAACAGAGGCAACTTACGGTTGTCTTGAACAGGCTTCGACTAGTCACAATGGCTTCAAAGGCATGTAGTAAAAGTAATTATCAAAGCAGTATAAAAGATAAAACCAAATCGCAGAGTAAACATGCACATCTGTCCAAACGGATTTACGACCAGCCTTATAGCGGTAGTCTCGTAAATCGCAAGACTTCAAAACCAAAACAAACGCAAGCATCAATGGGCAAAACTGCAAGCACCGTTTCTGGTAGGGGGAGCCCCGATAGAGGAGGAAATGTCTGCTTTTCATCAGAACAGGTCAGTCATGCAAAATAATTACTTCCAAGCTGCTTTATGACGATGATAATGCTGCATAGAACCTCTTTAAAGGGCTGGTTTTATGCGCTTTTCTTTCCATCTGTAGCTGTTCTTTGATGTCTTTTTTGTTTTTTGTTAAAGTCATGGTTCAATCATATCGGGCCTTAGGTAAAGCACTTTGCAGTGCCTTATTTTCATGCACTTGAACGTCCCTCTGAATGGGCGGCACCTTGAGGCAGCCGAGCAGCTGCTGACTCCGCCCCTCACTCTGCCCTTTACTCCATTCGATATTCCTGGAGGCCGGCCTCGTTTACTTTTTTTTCTTTGGCACATCAACATGGTGCACCAACATTTCCTTCCCATGGTTACTGTACTTGTGGGTGGATGCTTAAATGCTTAATTTACAAGTTTTAGACACTAATAATGATTCTAAACAACACCAGGGTTGTGTCTTATGAGGGCCTTTGCTCTTCTCTTTGCTCTTAAAACAACACAAAATACAATTCCAAGCACTTAGAAAAGCCAATTATGCAGGATTTGTTGTAATTTAAAAAAAATTCTGAATGAAATGAGTAAACGGCAGATCAGATTAGAGATGTTCCGATACCATTTTTTTCCTCCCGATACCGATTCTGATACTTGTGCTATTGGTATCGGCCGATACCAAGTACCAATACCACTATATTATAAAACAAATGTCATATTACACCTGCATGACCATGATATAATTAGCATTGTGGTAAGGCCTGGCTCAGGTTAAA
>JAVQJG010113862.1:0-18991 GCA_036024015.1 Craterocephalus amniculus | reverse complement strand
ATATATATATATATATGATCTGTTTTATTAATAATTTGTCCATTTATTTACACTGAATTAGTACTTGCAAGTACTTATGTTATCATGATGAGAAACGTATTTCTTCCATCAGATGTCATCTTTCCAAATAATAACAAGAAATAAATATGCTTACAAACACATTATTAGGATTTTTTTACTTAGATTCACTGACAAGACTATAGATATATCTACATTTAAAAACTGTACATAACTTCAAGTATTTTTGGCGTTTTTTATGTGCTACGCAGGCATGGGAAAAATAAGCATAATGACCAAAATTCAATATTCTGAGTTCAGATACCTCTCAGATCAAGGCTGTGACCTTTCACAGACAGATCACCCAAACAGAAAATGTTACAAAAACCATAATTTTATTCCTACACACATTTCCTGCTGCTTAGGGTTTTAGGATGAAGCTTAGTTTCAAGTAACAGACATGTATTTATCCATATCCATCCAGTAGATCTGTCAACTCTACTCTGCAGGTACAGAGTCAGGGCCCTCATCCTGCAAGACAGCTGTCTCTAAGAAACCAGATGTGGGAGTGTCCGGCTGCTCTTGAGAGAGATCTTCAGAGCACCTGCTGACAGTAGGTGAGATCACATCAGGACTTGTGTCACATGACTCTGTGCTCTGCTCTGAGGTGGCTGTTGTGGTGGTGGTGGCAACACTTGGAGGAATTGGGTCGAATTCATCATCATCATCCTCCAAGATGGGTGACTCATGGATATCTGCAAGCAGGAAATTAATGTTTTACTAATGCTTTGATTTGGTGGACGTTAAATGAAATAAGCAAATAACTCACTGCTGAAAGCTTCTGGATACTGTTTAGCAATCTTCCCTTTTAACATCCTGAAGAAGCAGAGGAGACATATCATTAGCAGCTTTATGTGAACGATGTGTTTGAAGTGGAAGAAAAAAAACTTGCCTGATCCTTCTAAAGACGCTATCCAGATCTTTCTTCATCTCAACCAGAGTGCGCGTGTGGAGCAGGAACCGCTCATTCATCTGCTGCAGTCGCACATTTGACAGTCCATTAAAGTTGATCAGCATTTCGTTGGTTTTTTCAAAGCGATCAAGCCTGGATGCAATGCATAGCAATAAAGCAGAAAAGAGAAAGCATAAAATCTTTGTATAAAGACAGAAACACTACAAATAAAGTGACATAATGTTGGCATAAAAGTAATGTAACTGGAATCACAGCATGACACTCACATGTGTCTCTGAGCCTGGATGATGGCGTTCACATCCTCAGAGTTAACCATGCTTAGCATCCTGTTACAGAACACGCCAGATGCTGTGGGCTCCTCCATGATGCTGCAAATACAAACCTTTAATAATAATAATAATAATAATAATAATAAGAATAATAATTAATAATAAGGATTTCTGTGAGAATTGCACAGTCAAGCAGACTCAGGAAGGTACACTGAATCCACAAGAAACCAGCTGGAAAGCTTGATCGTGGCGCGAGAGGAGACAGACGGCGGTGCAGTTTTAACAACGGAGACAACCCCATATCGTGTAATGACTGGTCTATATTTACAGAGGATAACATTTACAGCGTGATGTTTACATGCAGATCTCACCGTTAGACCGTTTATGTTATTATTTGTAAACTGGTTAAACGCCCCACTCGCTACAGACACCAAATTAAAAGCATGCCACAGCGGAATTCAGACTACCTACCTCCGGCCTCACGGCGGCTATTTTACAAGCTTCTGTTGATTAAAAATATGGTTAAAACTACATCTGACACTAAACTGTGAGGCAAAAACAAAGCACTTCCGTGTTTTAATTAACTTCCGGTCATAAGATCTTCCTTTCCGGCACTCGTTCTTTTTTTCTTTTTTTTTTTTTGTTTGTTTGTTTGTTTATTTATCATGCATGTTGAGTAAAAAATCGTTTTCTTTCTTTCTTTCTTTCTTTCTTTCTTTCTTTCTTTCTTTCTTTCTTTCTTCCTTCTTTCTACATTATTGATATTATTAATGTTGGTAGTAGAAGCAGTTGTTGTTGTTATTAATATAAAAATAATAAGGAATTAATAAAGAATACGTATTAATAAATTACTAATTAATTCCATAAGACAAACAAATGTAATTCCTATCCATTTTTTAACACTTTCTGAGAACCTTCAAATTAATCATTATCAGTGAAAACTGACATAAACCTAAACCTTAGAAATTATATTTCTGAATAAGTATCACTAAATTAATCTTTAAATATCCATTGAAAACATTGTAACCATCGTTTGGGAAGGAGCCAACCTCTTTTGTGTTTTATCTAGATGATTCTTTAAACTAAAAATCACATTAATATTGTTTCTAAAAAAAAAGTGGGGCGTCCTAAATGTCAAATAAGAATGTATACTTTCTTTAAAAGGTGTATTGAAAGACTGTTTTTTAAGTAAAAAACAGGCAATAACTTTGACTGTATGAATGGCCTTACAATATTAGTATAAGATTTATAATTATGTAATAATAATGTTTGGTTGGTTTATTCAAGATGTAAATTCTGCCATCTTTGTCAAAGTGTAATTTATAATCAGGATAGTTACATATGCACCTAACAATACTACTACTACTACTAATATTAATAATAATAAATTTTATTTATTGTGGCCTTATCAAATAAGATTAATCATGCACCACCCCCCATCCCCCTCCCCAGCACACCATAGCATATGATGGCCATCACAGGCTGGAAGACCATCCCTGCCAGTTTGTTGTATACATTCTAAGGAAGTACAGTCTACTTATCTAATCTAATTCTTCTAATTAGGTAAGAAAATTATCCCTCCTCTTCAGGTATCCTACATTGATATGAATTGCCATGTTTGAGTTTTTCACATTCAATAACAAACTCACACCTTCACGCGTCCATAAAACTCACAAAATTACTTTTATTAAGGGATAAGTAAAAAAAGTACATGATGTATAAAAAATACAAAACTGCTTTCTCTAACCTGTAAGCTAAGTAAATGCATAGCGACAGTACATGCAAGTCTAGAGATATCCTACTGTATACTAGTCTAACATTTGAAAGCTATAAAGTCAAAAAGGAGAAGTACAGTTTGGTTGCAATCTATCAAGTTACAGTTTACATGATCTAGATGCAAAGTGATGATACAGAATAAGTTAGGTTGCACGCAACTCAACAGATGAGTAAATAAAGACTTAACATTTCACAAATATTCACAACCGGTTATTCAATTCAAAGCAGTGTTACAGGAAATGTGCTTGAGAACTACATTTTATTTTCTAAAGATGAGAAGCTAAAGGTGAACAAAATTCAGAGTACAATGCTTCTAAGCCAGGATACAAATAAATATGAATAAATAAATAATGAAACTGTATGAGAGCCGTATGACTCACCCAACCCTTTATGTACATAACACACCCACAGTTCCAAAACTACGACATCACATGTATGAAATTTCATATTAGTGTTTTTGTTTTTTTTCATTTTAAATACCATAAACATAGATACAAATGACCCAGGACAAGCACAAGTGTCCATAGAAAACCTGCATTGATTTAACATTGGGTGAATTTCAATGTGCTTTGGCTTTCATTTGATAAATAAAGTAATATCAGGCTATATGTCACAACACATTTGTGGTATATTAGAGGCAATGGCATAGAATTTCAGCTTATTTAAAGACTTTTACCATAAACAGACCCAGAAATGACGGAAAGCACTGATGTTGATATTGCTGAATGACTATAAACCGATTTTGCACGTGGCTGCTGTATCGTGTGGTATTGTTATGCAAAGACACTTTAACTCTTCCTTTTTCTTCTTTTTTTACATATAAAAATAAGTTCAAACTTCAGAGAAATGGATCCAAAAAATAAAAGTAAGATTTACAGTTTCTATAAGGCCATGCAATTTTAGAAGACTCATGCGTCAGGTCATTACAGCTCTGTTGGATGAGTGGGCTTGCCATTCATGCAAAATGCACTAATGTGTTGCTGAGGCCACAATAGATATAGCTACTGTCCCTTTTTGTTCCTTAATACCAATCCAGAGTTAACACTAGCGCTGTCTGTATCACACATTTAAGGCTGGTGTATTTGCTGTTGAAGCTGTGAATAGGCCTTATTTAAAATGGGATCCACATACATATTTGCACGGAGAAACTCTAATCCAGACTACAAACACAAACCCTTTGATGGGAGTGGACGTCATTGTGAAACGACAGAAAATCACAAGGGCAACTGTACAAATCTGTGCTCTGTCAGTGTAAGGTGTCATTCACTCCAAAACAGGAAATTAAAAAAAAGAGAGACTCTTTACAAAGAAACACAACTCTCGTTATAATAGTTATGTTTACATTTATGCTTACAAAATATCCACAGTGATAAATGGGTTCGGCTGTTTGTTTGAAAATGGAGTCGTGAATTTCAAGTAGCACCTTTTTTCTATAAATCTGTGGATGTGTTGTGTTTTGGAATAAAGTCCATTGAATGTACCAGCAAAGCAGAGCTCCAGCATTTCGTCTAAAGTAGATCAATAACACCACGGATGACGGTCCATCGTCGGGATGGTTAAAAATATTAAATACAAATAAAGAGACAAAATGAAAAACAACAGTTCATAAGTTATCATTTACACGTCATAAACAATCCTCCAACATTGCCGTGGAGAAGCGCGAAGGATTTTTAGCTGCTTTATGATTGAAGGCAATCTGAGGCAACTTCCATCTTTAAGTCCTCGTGAGGGAAATAAGAAGAAGGAAAGGAAGAAAAGGACGCACCCCATGATATCTTCAGAGATGTGGGCAAAGTGGGGGGTCATGACTTCACCAGCCTCCCTCTCCCACCTCCCCGCTCCTGGCTGGGGGTGCTGTTGTCACGCTGACGCATAGCTTAGCAGGTTCTGCATTTTCCTCGCACATAGGCGTCTCCTTCACTTCCCCCTCCATCTGGGGTTTTTCCACCCCCACTTGGCCTTCCTCTACCTCCACTTCTTCTTCTTCATCTTCCTCCTCCTCCTCCTCGTCCTCCTCCTCTCTTTGCTGCTGCTGCTGCTGTTGCTGGCGCTGTTTTTTGCGGCAGCAGGGTTTGAACAAATGGGGGTCGATGAGCACCTCCCCAAAGCGCCCCTTGTAGATTATCCCACAGCAGACCTTTTGCCTGCACAAAACACGACATGTTGGGTTTACGCAAGAATATTTAAAGCAAACATCAACCAGCAATGAACAATCGCATTAAATTATAGTCAGAGTTGAATTAAAATCAGCATTATTGCAGGCCAGGCATATTTTTTTACTCTCAAATGTGTATTAAGGTAAAATTTTCTTCAATTATGTAACTGTTTATTGTTAGCCTTGCTTTAGTATTTTGAGCAACTCTCACATCGCTACAAGCTTTTTACATAATAATGACTGGAAATTACTGTTTGCCTTCAGGGCAGAAAAATGCAGCCAAAACCTCATTTGTATTACAATCAGAGGTAGATGATGTATTCACATCCTTCCATTAAGTTATAAAAGCAGTACAGCTTGGTAAGAAAAAAAACTCTGTTTAAGCCCCTGATTGAAGGGGAGTATTATTTATGAGATTAAATAATAAATAAAGAAGTATTAGAGTGTAAGTGGCGCAGTTGCAAATGGAGGTGCAGATAATTTTAAGCTACTTTACATACTGTAGTTTTACAATTATTGGTAAAAATGATGGCCAGATTTAGAAGATGTTCATTCAGCATTCAGGTTTTATTGAGTAAATAAATTCTTAGATAAATAAATAAGCAAATATTTCGTGGGGGGTGGTAAAAATTATGGCATCGCGACGAAAGAATTGTTGGAATCACTTTTTCAGTTTGCATTTCCAACATAGAAATGGTTCAAATAAATTGTATTGAGCACTTAAGGGGCTACATATAACAATGTTCTGATAGACAAATATTATTTCTTTTTTTTTGTTCTCACCTAGAATAATGTGTTTACTTGTTACATATTAGCTATTAGAGATATTATGTATTAACAATTAGAAATTCAATGATTCAATATTTTTATCCATTTTGTAAAATCATCAAAGTAAAGGTCTAAAGGTCTCAAATGAATGTACTTTTTTACCACAGCAAACAACAAGTCAATAATAAGTTGATTTTGAGTTAAATAAGTTGAAAATTACTAAAGCATTTTAATCTTTTATAAAGGATAGCAGTCATCAGTGCATTAAGTATAAAATTAAATATCTGAAGCAGCTTTTGGATTTAATTTAAAACAGTTATTTTTGCTAGCTTGTAACCTATTTCTACAAAAAGTAGACATAGATGGAAAAGGTCAAGGACTTTGGAGAAAGACATTTGTCATATGAAAGTAAACACATAACCAGAGAAGCATTTAACCCCTCTCCATGGTTAGAGCTGATAAGAAGACGGAAAGTTGTTCTACCCAAATAAATGCAACAGAAATAGAGAGAAAGTGATTCATATTTTGAAAAGTGTGGGTGGACTACTGATTAGAGACTACTTTCAGAAAATTTTAAGGCATGTGGAAAGTCCCAGGGTTAAAAAACAAGTCATGTGGAGACATTTTATATGACAAATATTTAAACTATCAACAATGTGCTTGTGTTAAGTCATCTGACGTACCGCTTCCAATAAGTCAGGTCCAGAAATGAAAACACAGGAGAACGGCTGGAACCTGGGCTCAGCTCCGTGTCAGAGCCATCATCTGAGAGATTGCTGTAGCTGGGAGACTGAGCAGGGGAGGCACTGGAGGTTGTGCTGTGGGCATCTGAATCTGGTAAACAACCAAGTACAGTAAAGTTACATTTTGGTTATATATGACAAGAGATCTGCAACTCTACAAAGAGGCGAAACTAACTGTTTCTTTTCTGCTCTTTCTGCAGCCGATTGATCTGGTTTGGCCTTGCTTTCTTGGAAATAGACTTTATTTTCTTGGGTCTGGAGGTGATTTTTAGGCTGGGACCTCCCCTGGCATCAACAACCTATAAGAAAGAATGAGATTTTATTTTTCATAACCATCTGAGAGTTCAGCCGTGATATCAGAAGGCTGGAAGCTAGACTCACGTGGTTCCAGTTTTTCTTGGTTCCCACAGGAAGTTTTTTCCAGCGTTTCACGAGGAGCACGCACGCATTACAGATTTCTCCAGATCGTGTTTCGCTCAACCTGCAAACCGAGCAGACAAGGGGCAACTATATTAACAACAGGATTATTTATTAAAAAATCCACTTTCAGATTAATAAGGCGTGCTATAGAGACTGCAGCTCCAATCTCCCCAACCGTACGTGCCCAGGTGTGTCTCTTACCCAAAACAGCTCCTGAAGTCCTTCTCGTAGCGCTTACTGTCCGTGAAACGTGAGCTGGACGACTTCGCGCGGCAGATGCAGCAGCCGTCCAAACTCCTGTACATTTTGGGCTTGTGAAAGCCGAACATCTGCGTGCACAAATGAATATTTCAACATTATTATTATCGAGCGTGTGCATCGCTAGTTAACTGCAGCGTCTGATTACTGCGGGAGAGCAAACGCCGGTTTGTAAAATACCAGTTACTGCAGTATATTTATTCCAAAATGTTGTTATTCATTCACATAATACACGACACGCGATTTTGTTGGAGCACCCCTTCGCTCTGACCCATATGGTGGAAGTAGGTCAACAGTCAGACAGCGTGTCAGACAGATAATGTCACCATGCTGCGCTCACAGGATTCACGCTTGCTTTTGGAAACTCGTAGCACGCACTCGTGCCCCCCAGCTGCACAACATGCATTACTACACTTAAATACAACCCATAAAATATTGTACAGCCAGAAAAAATGCTAAATATTAATGTATCCTGGGGAACAGACTCAAAATGTACTAAGCTTGCATTCTCTAAATAGTACTGAGATTTATGTTGCTAGGCAAAATGTAATCTCCAATGCACATGTGGAGCTAAACTGCGGCAAAACTACGAGCCGCGCCCCCCAGACTGTTTTTTTTTTTTCCTCCCTTGCCATCAGTCCTCGGGGTCTTCTGACAGTGCGGTACCACAGAGAGCAGACAGAGAGCAGGTAAAATGAAAGACCTCTCACTCTGATGCATACAGTGGACACAGCTTGAGTTGCACATTGTAGATGGAAACATTTCATTTTTTTTACAGTAGATTACAGTTACTGAGAGTGGAAAACAACTTCAGGTTGTGCAGACAATTTATAAGTCTGTAAAAGCTGTACAGCCTAAAATGAGGCAAAGCCTTATCGTCTTGCATTTCTATAAATAAGATGACATGTCAGGTTTAGAAAATTCTAATTTATCTGTACAAAATAACAAATTAAATTCTGAATAATTATGGCTGTTCCAAGCTGGTTAGTTAGGCTATGAGCCTATACAAGTATAGTTTATCTCGCCACTAAAGCATAGTATTGAGATTAACGAGGGGAAAAACACACAGATTTTAAGGTTAGATTGGCTACTAAATGTTTTTTAGCAATAAACCAAAGAAAGTTTGTTAAAATAATAATTAAATTAATAAAATAAAATAAACCAGAAATGGCTCGTAAATGTATAAAGTGACAACAAATAACCATTTAAATAATCATTCAATTATTTGCTTTTTTATACAAACCAGTAGCCTACAATATGAAACAGCCTTTTTATGAGCTCGGTTCATTACTGTTGTACAAGTTAATCAGTTTTTTCACCCTGGCGTGGCTCATCTGTAATTCACCAACGATCTCTGCAGCAGAATACAGTACGTGACGCAACTCAACATGGCAACACACTTCAAAGGCGGAGGCAATGTGGAGAAGGGGGTGTGATGCGATTTTCCACAAAAACTGCAATATTTAAAATAAACCGTAAAAAATCCCACCGAAAGCTACTGGACTTGCGCAAATACCCCATTCACTCTTTTAAAATTAAAGACAGCATTAATCTATCCCGAGAAAAAAGTGCAAGTCGCTGATTTCACCGCCCACTCCAGCGAGGAAGCATGGCATGCCACACGACCTGGTTCTTGCGCACCCATTTTATGATGACCGTCCTCTGCTCGACGATGTCCGACTTCCCCCTCTTCACATCAACTTCACGTTGAGAAACAAAACTGATACTAACGTTTTTCGAGAGCAAATTATCTTGATTTCAACATTAAGAGGCAGATTTTCTGTTATGATCGTGTAATTTGATCTTTACTCTTTGTTATTCCAGAGCCGCGTCACCGCAAAAGACCACATTCAACTACATGTGCGCGAAGTTCAAAGCGACTGCCTTTTGAAAGTCGGTTTTTGTCGTCCTTACTTACACCAAACAACATTATTTGCCAAGTTTTTGTTTCACAAGGCGTTTAAAAGTAGTTTTTGTTTGCAAGAGGTGTTTTGTTGACAGCAGAGCCCGCGTGCTGAGACGCATCTCTGCTCCGGGTGGGCGTGAGAGATTCAACTTGGCTTATTTAGCAGGCATAAATGTGCGGCACACTGCAGACACGATACAATCACATCGTGGATGTTGATTGCTTTTCAGAAAAGCGTGTTCTTAACTTAAACACATGTAAAAATCCGAGTTTAATTAAATTATGTCGGCGAGAAAATTGACTAATTTCCTCCTGTAGCCAGATGCACCGAGCAGACCAACAACAACAACCACCGTCTTCTCTTCGTGTCTGCATGCGATCCCATTCTGAAACCATTTAAATACTTATGCACGTTTTCTATCTTTTCTCCGACTTTGTCTTGTTACTTAAATCTTTTAAAATATAACCAGCACGTAAAACTCAGCAGCCAGTCGGTTCTGCAGCAGGCCTAAAAGAGCAATTGTTCAACTCGAAGCTTGTTTTTAATTACACATCTAAAACGCACAGAATAAGACTTTAAAACCTCCTCAAGACACAAAAGCACAAACACAAACCGACTTGTTTCGTTACCTTGTTGTAAGTTGAGTCAAGCTGATACAAAATAATAGTCCTTGTGGCGCGTCGTTACGATGTGACTATTAAGAAAACGAACCCGCATCAGTAATACCGCTCTCTTGTTGATGTCTGCGCTTTAGGACGGGACTGGATAGTTGTGGAGGTAGTGCGCATGCGTCACATCCACACCTCCATTTCAGAGTGGAGCAGAAGGGTTTTTTTCTTTTTCTTCAATCAAACTATTTACATAAACGACGTATGACGTGTGCGTGCGTCTGCATTCTGCTGGCCATATAAGGATGGAAACGTTACGCGGGAACAGGGGGCTCGGCCCCGGTTGCTATGGCACATTGGAGAATGTAAGCAAAGGGGCGGAGCCTGTCGTTTTACTACACAGCGCCAGATGGCTTGTCTGGAGTCCTATGGTTTTGAGAAGGCTCCGCGTCTAGCACGGAGATGGGCTTTGTTGATTTGAATTGCAGGACAACAGACTAGATTAGTGGTGAGTAAAAGGAGGGTGAAACTTTGGTCTTCATCCGGTGATCCAGGGCGAACAATCACTTGTACAGAAATAAGCCAGTCGTCCAATCCTCCGAGATTGATGTTTGTGCCTTTATGTTACATAATATTTAGAAATAACGATTTGGAAACACAAAGCAAACAAAAGGAAGATTAACTGCAAAGTGCCCCCTTAACCATTATTCTATTTAGATAGGGATCGATTCAAGGCAGCTCTTTAGAATATGCTTAGCTTATGTTATTATCATTAATAAGTAATAAATAGCAGAGCTCATGTTTTTATACAAGGTTAGGGGCAGACTCATGCTCTTAAAGGCACTGTCTTGTAGGTTTTAGGTTTGCCCCTGCTCTAGCAGAGTTGATTTGGATTAAATGGATCCAACAGTGTTGTTCTGCACGATGTCTCAAGTCAGTTTGTTGCTTTAAAACCTGGATTCCTTACAGACTTGTTTCTGATGTAATGGTGTTTATGATTGTTGATAATATCAGCATCACAGTCTAAATTATCCCCAGTTAAGACTGCAGAAACTTTGTAAGAATCATAAATATTTCCCTCGTTTTTATGAAGCCACACACACAAATAGATGAAGACATGTCATTTATGTCAATAACTTTAATTCTTAACAGCACACTTCATAAATAATTCGTTATTGCTTTCTTTAATCTGTATTTAAACAACAGAAACTTGGTCATAGTGGGTTACAGAGTGCTTGCAGGATAGTGAAGACAGCATTTCCATAAATGTTCAACTGTTAAATTAAAAGCAACATCAACATAATACTTAACATTTTTACAAACCTGTTCTCTATTTATTGGATGAGTTTGCAAAGTAAATTAAATGGTTTAGAAATAATTAACAAGTCTTATAATCCATAGGAGGAAGCATGATGATGATGGAATCCGATACTGCCCACAGACACAAACAAGATGCCTCAAAATTATTACACCATAATAACAAACTGGGTACATTTCCAGTGGAATGGATGGAGCACTTCTATGAAAGATCTGATGAAGGAAAATATTTACAATGAGAGCAAGGGGATGAGTCTTTCTGACAAAATATTATTTGAACTGACACAACTAGGACACCAGAGTAGATCCAGTGTTTTGCCAACTGAGGATTTCATGACATAAACAATGGCAAGCAGGCCAGACATTATAACGTGAGCATAATTTCACTTTTTTTCCTTTAAATTATACAATGAGAGCATTATTTTTTTCTTGGTTATATATTTTAACATACCAAATGAAAGAAGGTTTAAAAGGCCTGGGTTATGACACTTTAGATCACAACACCGATAAACATAAGACCAAGATTTCTGGCCATGCATGTTTAAAATTCAAGTGCAAGCAATACAGCAGTAGAAGGACAGTTATAGTTGTTCTAAGGTCAGATACAGTACATGATTTAAGCAGGGAGAATATCTATTGTAGGGGTGAGTTTAGTCAATGACTCCGTTTCTCCTTGAGGAAACAGAATTTCACAGTGTAAACAAGCATAGGACTATTTCCTGAAGCAAATACAGTATATAAGACATTTACATCAGTGAACAAGGCAATATGTTTGGTGCTTGAGCAGCCGGCGTCTTCCTCTGATCCGCCAGCTGTTTTGATGATGAAGTCATATTTCACAGGTGTCGGAATGTACTTCCTCCTTCCACAGACGGGAAGATGAGCATTTTAACACGTCAGTGCGCGTGCACTGTGTTTTGCCTGCGCATGAGCTGGACAGGGTCAGAGGTCGACCCCTTTAACCAGCGCCGCTTCCAGGGTGACGCTGAACTCGTGCAGCGTTTGCAGAATACGACAGAGGGAGTGCAAGGACGCGCGGTCCCGCAGCATGGCACTGTCCTCGTACGTTCGAGCTGTCAGGGGACACTCTGCCAGCAGGGGAAGCCACTGAGACAGAAGCCGGTCCCTGCAAAGAGAAACCACTCATGGTTAATAACAGTTTAATGCCCGCAGTGTGATTGGAGAGAGTTTGCTGAAAACAGAATTCACAGACCACATAAGTTCTCAGTCAAAATGTTTCAATACTGGAGTTTAGTTTATTTAATTAATTTTTTAGTTTATAAGGATATAAGCTGTTGTATAACCCGGAGAAAATAGAACATAAATATATTCTTCTTTTATTTAAACACAGCTTGAAGTATTTGAGAGAATACATGATTAGAAACTTAGAAAGAGCCAAAAATAAACAAGCTGTCTCACAAAGATAAATAATTATACAATGTGTAGCTATACAATACAATGATACAGTGCACTTATTTCCATATAAACAATGAAAATAAGTGCACTTTTAGCAAATTCTACCACTTACACATTATTTAAACTCAACTTAGTGATTCTCACTGTATTTATCAAGACATCAGACATATGCGTTTTATAATAACAATGTCAAAATTATGTAATTCAAGTTTTGGCAAAAGGCTTATTGTGCCCAGATGTGTTTTTTGAAGAATATTTGTCCAGTTTTAATGAATGCAAAGCAGAAGTAAAAAAAAGGACAGTAATAGAAAAAAATTGGAAAACCTGTAAAATGCTAAAAAAACAAAAAGACACCAGATGGTGTCACAGCTGAGACTGACTGGCAACAGGTTACCATGTCATGACTGAATATTAAAAAGCATCCCACAGAGGCAGATGTTTAGAAATAAAAATGGTGACGGCGAAGTCAACCTTCATAGCAGAGAAATCTACGTATAAGTTCCAGCAGCATGGCTGACAAAATCTGAAGCCATTTGGTGCATTTTAAAGCAAACAAATATGACAAAAGAGATCTGTTCAACAACAACTATCAAACATCAAAAAAATAAATAAATAAATAATTCACTATCAGAAGCAAAACAGCCAGGCTCTTCAGCTGTAAAAATGTTTTAATAGTTGCAAAAAAAAGGTGATGCAACACAGTGGTATGTCCTCACCTAATAGAAAAAAATCTGCATCGTTATTTCTGCTACACATATGACGCGTAAGATCCTCGCTGTGTATTTATTTACATTTACACAGCCTCAATGCTGTAGAAGCAATGCTGTAAATTACATTGGTTGGGACGAGATCTAATGAGGGCTTTCAGAAAATGTTGGTTGGACATCTCTTGCTGATTTTCGCGAAATAAAAAGCACATTTAGTCACCTGATCCCCAGGCAAACAAACAGCTGGAATTTTCCCTCCTTCCCAATGTTTCGGGGCGAGGCATTGATAGCGTTGACATAGCGGCACATCGAGTCGCACGGTGAGCCCTTTGTCAGCGTTGATCCGTGCAGGTCACCCATCTGATCCGCCGTCTCCATTGAAACCACGGCTTTCTCTGTGGGAAAGAGTTAGTGACACTTAGTTTTTAGGAAGCAGGTGTTGCAACTTTCTGACCACCACTAGATGGAGACAGGCAATATGCAGCATGACAAAACTTGCCCACAAAATCCCAAACGAACACGTTCCGCTGGAAAAGACGGCTGCATTTAAATCCGTGGAGGAGGAACTTCTCCAAAGCGAGCACCAGTCCTCCCTCACCGCATAACAACACTGTCAGGTTTCCCCTCTGGGACGACAGAAACAAGAGAAGAGAGTAAGAAAAGTGTTTCATCTCACAGTCCCCCTCCTGTGTGGCAGAAAGATCTGCAGTTTACACAAATGCAATTTACTCCTACCCAAGAGAGCACAATGGAAAACATAAAGGCCTGTGTACTGAAGATGTTATTAAAATTAATGTGAAGACAAATTTAGCTTCCATAGAGTCTGTTGCTGTTGGGATGAGAGGCTCAGCAGACATTCGAAACAAACCGAGCTCGTCCCGGATGAGCTGAGCTAATGATCCATGTTAGAGATGAAAAATGAAACGTGCTGGATGCTGCTGCAGAAACACTCGTCTGCACTTTAAACATCTTGTTGCCCTTTCAGGTAAAGTGATTACTGATTGTGGACACACCAGCACAGCAACATACCTCTTGCTCCGGTTTGTGGAAATGTTTAACAAGGTTATTCGCCGCCTCCCTCATGTCCTCCTGCACTTCAGCAGAGTGCATTCCTGGAAAGACAAATAAGGAGTAGTTACAAATAAAATACGTCTTTGTGTAGAGATAAATGTGAGCTTAGCAGAAAGGTGCCACAGGAGCACAATCTGTCGTTGTGATGAGCTAAGAACAAAGTGGGGCAGCTATTGTGCTTTTTGTCAGAACGTACGGCTCCGGCTGCCCAGCGCTCCCAGCACTGTCCGCACACTCTGAGACGGAGAGGCCAGCTCCGGAGGCGTCCCCGTCCACCTTCCAGCATCCTCCTCTGCACCAGGTGACACCAGCTGACCAATAAGGACTCTTTCCAAACTGCCGTCGCCCACGCCTTTCCCCAGCCACCGGCCACACGGGAACCTGCAGAGAAGGACTCGTGATTTATTTTACAAGGACATGCAGTCTGGTGACTGCTTTCTGACAGACTCTGCCATTAAAAACGTGACAAGTGTGCACAGTTTATCTGTCTATGCAACATCAGGAGCCACATTTTTGGCACATGTGTTAGCTGTTAGCATTTCCTTTGGCCTTGACTGTTTGGAATTTGCCATAAACATGGGAAGACCTGACAGGTTCTCCAGACAAGGCCGTCATTTTCTGATTTATGTTATCCTGGAATTAAGCCATTCTTCCATCTGATGCGCAGGCATTTAACACATCATTATACTGGAAGTTGCTAACCATTAATACATTCTTTCACACTGCTGCCGTGTTGAGAGCTCACAGTCAACGTTTTCTACGGAGAGAGGGTCAGATGACGAATCTTACTTATAGGTGTGTCCTGTGATCTCATTGTACACCATCACGCAGTCAATGAGACACTTTGCCAGCAGGCCTGAGTTCTCCTGCACTCCCAGCTGCAGCGTGCTCAGCCTGCCCAGGTTCTTGCACTGAAACGGAGCGCAAACCACAGTTAGAGGGGTCTGCGGCGGGCTCAGAGATATAAACGCTTGTTCAGGTGGAAAATTTTAGAGAATTAAGACAAGCATTTTGTATTTGTTTCAAAGAGTTAAGAGAACTGAAAGTACAGTCAAGAGGGAAAACCCCAGGCGACATAAAAGTCCTTAAAAAAATACTTTGACTCTCAAATCCTTAATGGGAACAAACTGAGAGACCTGCAAAAACAAGAAAATATCAGAACTGCCCAAAGTATTGCAAGAAAAGCAAATATACAAAAGTCCTTCAGAAAGACTCAACAGACTCTGGATCGGTGCGCCACTGTGCAGCTAAAACCTGCGCGAATAAGGCCTAAATCAAAGAGAGCACTTATGATCACACAGAACACTTTTTGATGAGACGTGCAATGAGCATGTTTTGCAGCCAGCATCCGAAGGAACATAAAAATATTAATCTTAACTTTCCAAGCTTTGTATGGTCCTCCAGTAAATCACAGACTTATTTTGTCCCTATTCCCCAGCCGCACCCTTTGCTCGCCAGACCAGAGCCTTCGTCTGGTTGGCTCGGTGCACTCTGCATCTGAAGACTTTCTTATTTAGTAAAGCTTTTAGTTGATGTGGTTGGTTCCTGCTTTTATATTTATTTTATGCTACTGCTATGTTGTTTTATCTGTTTTACTGTTTATATTTTGTGATTTTATCTGTGAAAAGTGCTCTCTAAATACATTTTTACTTATTTCCTAAACATTTTGCTGGCAGAGGAAGTAATGGTCAGTCCCATAAGCAAACTAGAGCATTAAAAAGGATGCTTTCAATCTAAAAGGTGCAAGCTTAAGGTTTTGCCATTGCTATCACAGCCTTCTGACTTAAACATGCTAAAAAATCTTGAGACCGACTTTAAAAATGCATTGCATGTGAGATGTGTTGAAAATCCTCTAGCATGAAAATTCTTGGATGAAAAGTTCCTAACTAACAACAAAAGAAGTCTCACAAAGGAGGAAAGTCACCAAAGTTAAACTAGAGACCTTTTAAAATATCAAAGGTCAAACTTTTGAACATCACAATAATCTGTTTTTTTATTATATGGGGGCGAGTACAAACCTGAAAAAAGATTTCTTGTGTATTCTTTGGGATCTGTCTAACTCCTGAATCACCCAGTTCTCCCGACACACACACCCAAGGGTTAACCGTTGCCATGGCAATGCTCAGCTTCTTCATGGGTATTATGACGACACGGTACGGTATGCCTGGAAAGACACGAGACCAACAGTAAAGTTTTATTCATGCATTTTTTCTTCACTCTTAAAACTATTTTATTCTTTTTATTTTTATAGCATCACAGAGTGAGTTTAATGTGCTGTCAGACTCTAAAGGACAGTGGATGTAAGGCATGGGAATAAAGCCGGCGAGGGGGGAGTGAATGTTATTAAACTTTCTTCTTTCAGTGTCCTTGAAAAGCTACAAAACAGCCAGTAAATCCTGCTATTTTGCTGTTGAGGTTTACAGGACTTACAGATAGAAGTGAAGACGCGTGTAAAACAGAGGTAGTCCACAGTGTTGAGAGAAAGCAGGTGGAACAAAAACTGCTCCCTTTCTTCCTCAAAGAGCAGGAATGCATGTTGTTTATACAGTTGCCTGTTGGTGGAAAAAACATGGACAGAGAGGTCACAAATAATTGTGATTCATTCAAATAAGTAGGGATATAGCAATACTTCAAAAGTTGATATAAAATTGACTCAAACTGGTTTAAAAAAGGAAACTCGATTCGCATGCAATGCATTAATGCAATCAATGCAGATGACGTTCAAAACCAATAAAACTTCTTTTTTTCATAAAAAGATTTGTTATAATTTCCCTATCTATAATAATTAATTGTTGAGTTTTAAGTTTTTTATTAGTACAACAGGCAATAGAAGGTCACAATTTGAAACAAATGTAAGAGAAAGACTAATCTTTTGGCCATAAAATAACTCAAATTAATTTTGTTGGAAAAAAATTGTAAAAAAAAATGAAATCAAGAACTTGTAATCGTGAATTGAATCATGGCTTGAGTGAATCATTACATCCCTACAAATAAGCAGCATTTGTGTAAATCTGAGTGATCTCAGACCTGAGCAGCTCCTGGTTCGTCAGCAGCTCTTTCAGATGTTGCGACAGCATTTTCTTCTCCAGAGCCAGATGGATCCAAGCTCTGGCCTGACACACCTCGGACAGACTGTCACTCATGGTCTGGATAAACCTGGAGGACAGAAAGGCAGGCCGAGCGTATGAGATAAATGAAACTTCACCCACGCAGATACAACACAAGTATCTCTGCTCTCGTTACCTCACATCCTGTAATAATGAGCCCTTCGGGAGCAAAGCGCCATCATCAAGCGTCCTCTGATCGGGGCAGTTAGGGCCTGAGCAGGTTGAGAGTAAAACACAAATTATTAGCTGACATTGCACTAAATCATCCACACAAGAAAAACCTAACAGGGAGGTTTTGTTTGTGCTCAGACCTGGAGACTCAGCTGGTGCCTCCATCTTCCCCTGGGCAGCCTGGTAGTGAAGCAGATGGGACCAGAGAGCAGACTTCCCCTGTAAAGGACAAACACATTTGTTTCCATACAGTCACATAACTGAGCAGACAAACGTCTCCATATAGACACGTAGTTTGATTAATTAAGTCAAATTACATGTGTGACCTGTTTTATCTGCAGCCCGTGACCCCAGGTTCTCTCCAGCAGGTCGCACAGTCCGTGGATGAGCGTGTTTTCCTGCAGGCCTGTGATGCTCGCTTCTCCCTGACCCAGTTCCACACATTCCTTCCCAATCCTTTCCATTAACATCCGCTTGGTCTGAAAAGCCAGAGAACAACGTGTGATCTTTAAACAGGGATTTTACAGTAATCGGCCGTTTCTCCATCCTACTCAGAACCAGAGAGCTCACCTTCAGACGACACTCGCTCAGCAGCCCATCGACAAACTCTCTGTGTGTCTTAGTGATGGCTTGAGGCGACGGGTCCAACAGTTTGGACTGACGGAGGGCTCTGCTAGTAAATGTGTGTTTCTGTTGAACAAAAACAGAGTGTAGATCAGAGTTAGATGTTCTGAAACCAGTGTGTGTTTATTTGTGCGTCTCTGAGCATATGAGGTTACCTGTCTGGGTTCATTGTCCACTCCTACATGATCAGCTGTTGACCTCTTGGACTCGGACCTGCGTGATGCCGTGACACGACCGGACCACCTGCACAGCGACAAAATGAAAAACTCTATTTAAAGAATAACTTGTATTTCTTTTTTTTTTTTCTGTTCCCTCTTTCTATTACTTTTCTTTGTTCATTTTGTTACCATAGAAGAATTAAATAAAAGTTCCCAGCTCTCCGGCATCCTGGCAGGCACCTGTCAGCTTGGCTTGCAAGAACACAAAACTGTGAGAGTATTTGTTTCATTTTGACATTATGGATGAAAAGGACAAGAGCAAAAATATAAGTGAAATGTAAACTGGGCTCAGATAAAAGCCTCAGCATCAGAGAATCAGCACAGTAAGCTCTAATACGGTAGCTTAGTCTGGTCAAAACTTTTCCTTTTGAAGGGGAAAAAAAAACCAGTGATGTAGGAGAGATGAGAGTTTTTAGCTTTTAACGTTTTCTAATACTGGTTACTTTTTAATAGCAATTTTAGTAACATTTGTTACCAGCTGAGGAA